>JAOPUG010000036.1:27219138-27231473 GCA_027564375.1 Micropterix facetella | reverse complement strand
CATTTGTTGTTTGGAGCATCCATATAGAATTGCATCGGTAAAATCATTTGTAACTCGCTGTCATACTGTGTTGGAATTTCATTAAATTAAAATATATGTTTTTATCTATGTTTTTACGGCAAATCAGTAGACCGCAGACAGATAATTAATTAAACTAGTAGAAAATTTAAATATATTCAATTTGCTAAAGACAATTGAAATTTAAGGCTGACTCATGTTTCCGTTCTGGTAAAGAAACAAGCTTATTTAGTTTATCAACAAAAAGCCCTTCTTTTGATTGGCTAAACAACCAACTGCACTAGGAGGCTGGTAGCCTTAAATGGTTTACCGATGGTTTCAAATCGGGATGACGTAGGCTGCGGAATATATGATGAGCGAGCAAACTTCGAATAAAGTATAAACTTGGAAAAATATGCCTCCATTTTCCAAGCGGAGGTAAACGCCATTACAGAATGTGCGGATATCAACCTCTGAAAGAATTATGCCAACCATCGAATGTATACAACTCAGATAGCCAGGAAGCTCTTTTAGCACTAGCTTCGGAAACTATAAGCTCAAAGCTGATGCAAAACTAACTCCCTTGGCGAAAAGAACAAGGTAGTTCTGAGATGAGTTCCCAGTCATGCAGGTATCGAAGGCAATGAAAAAGCCTTCAAACTTACTAAAGTGTGAGCAAAGGGAACGTTATACGGTCTTGAACCATGCTGTGGCATACCATTGAAACAACACTCAAGGCTTGAATCACTCTAAAGCGCTAATCGAAGCTTACGATTGTAAGACTGCTCACGAGGCTTTAGCACTAAACAGGATCAATTTACGCATGCTGGTGAAAGCGCTCATGGAGCATTGTGACTTGAACAGACACATGTTTAACCTCAAGCTCCGGGACACTAGTGTGAAAATTCTGTCAAACTGCAGACGAAACTCCCCTGCACCTAGTGTGCGAATGTGGCCCACTAACGTGTAAAAGAGATACCCACCTGGGTAACTACTACCTCCAAGCTGAAGAGGTAAAAAAATCCAGTGCCAAGAGCTTATTGCAGTCTTAAACGATGCGAAGCTTACCACGGAACTATAGTAGATGGCGATAACAATAGACCAAAAATGATCGCAGTGACAGCCCTTGAAACAGCCCCACACAACAAATAAAATAAGCACTTTTTTAAATATTATATCTGATTGATTTGGTAAACAGGTTTTCGCGGTAGGCACCAGGACAAGCCAGCAGTTATAATCTTAGGCACGAACCGCAAAACCAGATAAAAAAAAGCATGTAAGTTGCGAATGTCGAGATCTCTGTCATTAAACACCTACATAAATAGTAATACAACTAAATGCTCATCATTGGATAGATCTGACTATGCGTTTCACTTATGTTAGTCCCGCCAAACAAACAGTGCTGAGGTAATCGGGAGGAAAGTATTATGTACACAGCTTTATAACATAAGGACTAGATCCTTAAATCTTGGACTTTGGTTTCTGGATCAGCTCTTTCCACCAAGTTGGTCTCTCCAAAGCTCCAGGGGTTTGGAAGATGGTTTGCTCCAAATTGTCGTATAGCTTTCCGTCCGCCTTACCGATTACGGAATTTAAAACAAAATCAGGAGGCGCCAATGCGTCTACAATGCCAATAATATCCGGTTCAAGATTGGAACAGGCTTCACGCGCTGCAGATCGCAGATCCTGCGCTAGGGAACCGTCCATACCATAACCACCTGAAAACAAAGTCAGAAAATTCATAAGAAAAAACTTGAATACCTAATTACCGGTAATGTTCTATCAGAATAACAATTGATTAGCTTATAGCACCCAACGTTTCAGCAATGTTGCAACAGCCATTGTCCAGGGTAGACTAAGTGCCGTCAGTTGCCATCCGCTATTGTTCTAAGTGCAGACTGTATCTTGTTTCACGTCTTTGTGCTCGGCGATCAGCATTAAGAACATTTTAAGAACAGAGTTCCATGTAGTAGAGAGGTTGAACCCTTTGTCTTTATTGAAGTAAGGTTTCTTCTTATTTCAATGGCTTCCCGGATCGTGCGGGGAAAATGAAATTATTCATTAACACTTTCGCACGCGGTAAGCTGGACTGGTGGTTGCATATTATGCACTAAAATCTCCATACTATATTGTGACCCACTATAGCAGTACTGCCTTTTCATAACAACTTTGTATTTAAGACCATAACACGGGCGAACCAGTCACCCCGAGGCTTTCTATGAACTTCTCTGTAAGTGAGTACAAACGGAGCTGCCATGGAATTCACCGACCAAGGTCGGGCCCATCATAATGCTATTGTTACATTTCTGGGGGATGAGCGGTGGACTCCGGACTAACAACCGGCTGTGGTAGGCTTAGGACAGTTGTTGCCACATGTGAGCATTCATCTTACCACCCATTTGCTCCCCTTTCGACGCCATAGAATTTGAGATGCCGAAATTGCGGTTTTAGATATTTTTTCTAGGGAGGAGGTAATTATTTTCCTGGAGAGACTAAGATCCTTAAATTGGTGAAATAGAGATTTGGCTGGGAGGCCTCGGGCGCCAAATTCCACCAAGTGAAGGAGCGAGCGGGATTGACGAGCGACATTTACACTGAGCGTAGGGATGATGGTGTGGGCTGACTTGCAAATATCTGTCAAGTGTGTGGGCTTCCGATATACTGTAAGTCTGAAAGTATTGTCACTTTTCCTTGTGTCCTTGACATCTTAAAAAACTAGAGATTCATCCATTTCCACTTTACAGGTAAATTTTATTGTGTGACAACTACAGGACAACATTGCTGATACGTCGGGTGCTACAAATTTCAGGTGGTAAATTCATTTTTGACTTATTTAATGTCAAACAACTGCAACAGTCTTCAATGTTATAATAATTGTTTGGTATGCGAACCCACTAAATGAATAGCGGTTTGTTGGATAGCAACGCCCGTGAATTTTCAAAAAAAAACATTTATCTTGAAAACGGGGATCATGAATATGCATCCCGCCGAGTATGCAGGTCCCGGTTTTGCACTGCCAGTCTCGTACTCACCAGATCCTCGACAGATCATCACAGATAGGTAAAATTAGGCTGAGATATGTCCTTTGGCCGCAGTATCGGCTACTGACACTAGATTGTGTTAAGGGTTTCTATAAAGACGGCCGATGGATCCCCCTCGATTTAGTTTATGTTAGGTTATCTGGCGGTAGCATGGTCGTCAGGGTGAGTGCTCACTCACACTCTCACAATTGTGGTGGCTGCAACTCTAGCAGGTGCATACTCATGGGACCCGTTGAAAACTCAACATTTTATGTTAGTAAAACAGTGATAATTACACTATACCAAACGCAAATGCTCCGGACAGTCTGTGCAATGAAACGTACAAGCAAGATGTAGAGATGCACACCATCCGCGGTCGCGCCTGGCTATTGATATTGATGGATTTTTTTATATTGATATCGTTGGATACAAAACAATATTTGACAGTAAATGGAAAATGAAATAATTAAAACAGGCAGGGGAAAACCAAAGGGTTTGCCAAACTTCGGCTCGTGTGCCACTCCTGTAATTACAACCCTCAATGAGAGGAGTTACTATCTGGAAGGGTTTCAAATGTTACATGAAAGGTTAATCTCGTAAAGTTCCAAATGTTCTTCCGCTTTAATTACTCTGAGAGAACGAGCTCTCCAAATACTTTGTATGGTTGATACGGGTCACTTATGAGTGTGGTGATACAGCCACCACACAAAGATCGATGTTACAATAAACATTATACAATTTTTTAAAAAATTAAACATGAAATGTCATGCAAATAATTTTTAGTCCATGAAACCTACTTTTTCTTTAATTTTACACTTTTGAATACACTACTAGAGAAGGATTAACTTTTTTGTTT
This sequence comes from Micropterix facetella, assembly GCA_027564375.1. Taxonomy (NCBI): domain Eukaryota; kingdom Metazoa; phylum Arthropoda; class Insecta; order Lepidoptera; family Micropterigidae; genus Micropterix; species Micropterix facetella. Next base: position 27,227,600 of record JAOPUG010000036.1, on the reverse strand, counting down.
AAGCAAACATATTGTGCTTTATTTTGCAAAGGTAAATCGTCGATAAGAATGAATCTTTCATTACTTTTCATATGATAACATCTAAATTGACATGTATAATATCCAAGAACATTATTCCGAGCAGCAAAATTAATTAATTATAAATTATATGAATGTATATTTTTATATTTTTAGAATCTAAACCGATTTCTGGATGCAAAAGATTTTTTTTAAAACGGACGTATTTATCGAATTATTATACATAGTAACCTCCGGATAGACAGACACAAACGATTTTCTGGTTTAGATGGAATCTAGAACATGCGAAACGCCGAGGAAATTCTTTTTGGACTTTTAAAGTTCATGCCCTATAATCCATCTAAACCACAAAAATGCGATAATTTAGTACAAGTTATGAGAGCAGTAAATCAAGATCATCATCATTGTCCTCGGTGTCGGTATCGTATTCGCCAACATTTATATATAAGGCGGTTGCATAAATATGCGCTCGTTAAGTCCTGTACTTGCAGGGTTTCAGCGTGACGAACACATTTTTGCCAATTTTCTCTTGTTACATTTTCATTGGCTTTATTTGTTAATTTTTCCAAATCAGCCATTTTATTGTTCTTGCTGCGACTTCAATGTGTTGTTTCTTGCTGCGACTCCTCCTTTGATCTGTTACCATTTCAACTCTGTATTGACTCCTTTGACCTGTTTCCATATCGACCTGTATTGACAATGATAGCGTAGTAAACAAGCGACTTCGTGACCCCATCCATTTGCCAATTGGTCCAAATGATATGACTTTTATCCACGATTTTCGTTTTCCCATTTGAAGAAGTTCAATTTTAAAAGCATATTCTGAAAAGGCTCTTCCTTGTTGCTGCAGCCATTCTTGAATTTCTGCTTTTGTAGAGGCGGTTGTCGGAGCTTTATTGATCTGCTTGGGGTGGTAACTGGTATTGTCCATTATTAAAATTGAAGGCTCCTCAAGACTTTGAAGCAGTCGAGTAAACCAGTCGGTGAAACCCACAGTCAATGTATGTGTGGTAATCTTCATTTTTGGATTTGATAGCACGGAAAACCCATTTAGGGCCGGTATAAACACGTACTTTTCGCACCCTGCGTGACAAATAATAAGTCTGCTACCTTTTCCAATTGGCTTTTTTAAACCACCTTCATTATTTTCATCAACTCATACGCGCTTCCGGCAATGGTTCTGATTTACCCATGTTTCAGCTATATAAATTCTTGGACGTGAATATCCGCTTTTTCTCAAATCGTCTAGGTTTCTAGAGAACTGCAGTCTGGCGCAGACAATCCATGAATTTGTGTCTTCCATCTGGTGTATTCTTAAATCTGTACCCAAGGTCATGTAAAATTGATCTCATGGAAGACTCATTACACTTGAGCCTTCTATTTTCTCCATTGCAGCTGGTAAAATCTGTTTCGCTAAGGATATTCACTATTTACATAAAACGACAAAATAATCTGCTTTACAATACTTTTATTAAACTCGTCCAAATTTGTCACTGGGCGTGATTGAAGGACCTATTCCCGAGGAGAACTTATTTCACCAGAAGCACTCTCCTTTCTTTTTCTATTCACAGTACTCAAACTCCCACAAATCATTGCAGCTAGGTTACGAGGCTTGTTGAATTTCACTTCCTTTAACTTATCGAGATCTTCCTTTATTTACCTCCGTTAGAAAAGCTAAAACATTATTTATTATAACACGACTTTGTTGTTGAATATTCCCCTGAATACTTGTTGTATTATTTTTTTAAAAAAGCGAGTCCATATTAAAAGAAATTATGAAATGGAATGATCATATTGTATAGGTGACTTATTTTTTATACAAAAATGATTACGCTCAATTATTGGGTAGCCTGACAAAGTACTGTCTGTCGTCGCGGGTTTCTTGGACCTAAGCTACATAAAATCTTTCTACCTTAACCAGCCGACGCTCAGCCAAAGGTTCGTTCTACTGCCGCTGTCCGATATCCATATGATGACATATACTACTTGTCACACTATTTTTACACTGTTAGATAATTTTACACTGCACTGACAGACACCTACTCGGTCTGGCAGGAAACGACCTTTTATAAGGTGGCTTCATACATTTCTCATCCCATTAGTGACTTAATTCGTTATTCTGCAAGTACTTGTCCTATTAAGTATTTCGCCATTAGAGAAATATATATTTGCTGAGTTTCAACATTGCTGAGTTTCAACATATTAGAGTATTTCAGTGCTTTACTATTTTGCAATAGGTTTACATGGATGACTGTCCTTTTTAACTTCGTAATTCTTTCTGAATTTGTCATTAAAGCCGGATTTTGACGATAATCGTCGACTTGTAATATTGTAATTCTTCAATAATATTATTAATACTAATTTAATAATATTGTTACGTTATCGTCAAAACGCGGCTTAAGCTGTTTCGATCAGTTTGCTTGCGACTAATTATTATTAGTTTTCTTCAAATACAAATTACCTAATTAATATGTAATATTATAGTAAGTATTATGACAACACATTTCAATTAGGCTGTTTGCAATAACACAAGTTATTTAGTTTGCGCGTGTGATCATATTTATAAAATGATTTATTGCACCGTTTGTCAGGCCCGATAAATTGACTGTGTGGTCTGTACTTTTAAATATGTGGTATTCCGTGAATGTGTGTTTAATTAATGATTGTTTTTTTTAATGCATGCATTTTTCATTTACTGTAGAGTGTTGTTTTGTAGGAATATGCTTTCTATGGGTAAGGACTTTTATTTATCGCATTTAAATAGCCGCTTAGAATTCATCGATATCGATAGCCAGGCATGGCCGGGGATGCGCGCCTTCTCTTGTGCGAGAGAGTACTTGATGTGCTGTCTTGCTTGCACGTTTTATTTCGCGGACTGGCAGGAACGTTTGCGTTGTGTATAATAAGGCCGTGCAATTTGAGCCTGATGACTAGTTTTGTGTTATTTTGTCGGCCCGATGCACAGTTCAACGCCCATCCGGTAGCCTCTTCAAAGAGTACTTAACATGGAGAAGCCGAAGTGCGAATCTGGGGGAAAATCTCGAGCGGTCCTGGACGGTTGATGCACTGGTCGGTTTACTGGCCATACTCAATCAGCGAAAAAACGGGGGGAGGGGGTCTAGGCGCATAGCTTCCTATGAAAGCAGGGATATATATTGACCTTATGATATTTATCCTTAGAAACGATCCGGTTGCCACCCAATCCCTGATGAGAAGCCGGGCAAAGGACACCTCGGATCCGCGATAAATTCATAAGGTAGAAATCACGCAACCGACTTCGAATCTGCGATCAGACGGGTGGATGAAGAAATCCATTCAAATCTGGGAGCCGGGGAGTGAGGCCGGCCCGCTGGATGGCTTTGCATAGTGCCTCTCTCTGAGATGTTGATCTCTGATGGGCAGTGGCATAGTTGGGTATGTGGATTGTATTGTCCGCCAATCCATGCGTTCATCCCGGGATATCAAGACGATGAGTTAGTTATAATATCCCGGTATGGTACGTTCGCTCGTAGCATGCGACAACTCTAAACTGTAAGGGCTATCTAGCCCTACTAAACCGTTCGGGTAAGTAAAACTCTACGAAATGACCACAAATTATTCCGTGCCCCATTTTGTTTTCCGAATACTGAAAATGCGGCGTATTTGAACCATTTCAAATATTTCAAACCATTTTAAAATATCAACTTCTGCTAAGAAATTAGATACTGCTTATCATTTTTCACTTAGTCTCGGTTATTTATGGTCGGAAACAATAATAATTTAGTTCTTACGTGTGAAAGAAGCCTTATTGCTTGTGACGTTGGCAGCAGCGTGGCTTGATTTCCGATACGCGACCCTTGGCGCAATTTTAAAAGCATTACCAATAATATAGGTACTTAGATAGACACAAAGTTTATTAAACATTCCACTGATCCATAGTTTCATTTCATCTGTAGTATCATATTCCCGTAAAAACACTTCGACTTTAATGTTACCGCATAGGATAAAGTCTATAAGGGTCATATCCGGCGATCGAAGTGGCCTCGGCTATAGGTCCGAAACCCTTACCGTATACATAATACATAATTTGCCGAATAATGCAGTTAGCCCAGCATTAGTACTGTGAGGGCGAGGCCCGTCCGGTTACAACGACACATTTCTCGCGAGAGTGAAAGCTCGTTTAAAATTTGCACTACTTCTCGTTTAAAAAAATCAAATCAACGTCACCACTAGGTCTATGGGACAAAAACATTGCACCACAGCTGTTGCCACCTAAAACGCAAACCCAAAATATTCACAGACCAACGACATTCGTGTCTAGTAGGCCTTCGAGGAAAATTATTAATACGAGCTCAAACATGCTGATTGCGTCTATTATACGCACATCATTAAATCAAGAAAGTTAGCTTTGCTTTTGCGCTGCTATCTGATCTAATGCGAGAGTCGTTGTAGTCTGCACGAGTAGTTTATTGTCAATAACACGCTAATATACTGTGGTTATCGCCTAGCGCCTGTAGGATGTCATATATCCGGAAAACAAACACATTATAAATTCAATTCAACAAACGTATTTGCATGCACTCTCCATAAAACGTAAATATATCGCCATATGCACGAGAATTTAAAAGAGGCATTTTCGCAGATCTGCGCGATCTTGAATAAATACGAGCGGGTAAACACAATCGACGCAGGCGTAAGCGCAGCGAAAACTATCGTAACCACCTCTGCGCCGTGACAATGTCAAATTCCTTCACTCCGCGAGTCCTAGGTAAAGATTTGAGCAGTGCGCTATTCAGACGCTTTGGTATTGCTAGCGCGCCGGTGAGGCATATAAGGCATTTTTTATACAAATTAGCTAAATTATTTGTCTTTCCAAACATTAAAAATGATACTGACCTATTCCTTGACCCTTATAGAATTTATCCTAAGTCGAAGTGTTTTTTAGGTAATGTGATACTCCAGATGAAATGAAACTATCCGTGACGGGCTTGTAGTTGATTAGTTAGAAGTTGTTTGATAATGTTGAAATAATCTAAATTTTCAGTTTCTGGAAACCAAAATGGAACACCGTTTATATGATAAGAAGGAACCTCACGGGAATACTCTATTCACTCTACATTTAATTTTACTGTGTAGATCGACCGTTCATAATCAAAGGACAACACTATCAATAAAATAAAATAGTAGAGTTTTGTTTAGAGAGCGAGACTATGAGACACTTAATCTACTGGTCGACGCGACGGTAGGCAAAACTGAGTCTAGAAATCTCCAAAGAGATATACAATTTGTTATCCATAATGAATCTCTTAGACATTACCTTTGGATTTATTTTCGAAGGAAGTGTAAAACAGATAGTTCTTTTTCCAAAAGATTGAACACCCCTCATGAAGTTCCATGGCCTAATACACTTTATACAAACAGTCTTCCAAGAATATTTTCATCTCATAACATAATATTACCTCTTATCTAGTCAGAGTTATCTGATAGTTAGATATTTTTTAGAATTATCAATTGCCTGAAGAGTTTGGAAATATCTGAGATTATGATAATAATAAAAATATATACATACTTGTCATCTCATAATATTCACTACAACACAGTTGGAAAGAAGGATTCAACATGAATCGACGGATTTTAGTTCAGTTATTATATACAATTTCGGGTAAGTAGGCAATTCGTGCATCTTAAGTGATAATACGTATGTAGGTCACACTGAAAGTTTCCTAAACTGGCAATTTAAGAAAAATAATTACTACAATCAAAAATGCAACTCTTTGGCTTTAGATAAAGTTTGTTTCATCTCACTGTCGTTTATTATGGCTACGTGTAGTCTTGGCGTATTTTAAAGTTGCATGTCTACATTATGATGGATTTAACATAGTGAAAGTTTTCGCTGTATGATTTTCTATACGATTTAAAATGTTATTTAACGGCTCAGCAGAGCTTCGCTGGGCTTTAACCTAGTATTGGCGATGAAGCACCAAGCAAGCTGACAATTTATAGCCGGTTTTGCCAATCTCAGTTACGAATTTTGTGATTGTCACCCATCCACCGCTGTCAATAATAACAAATCGATGCTGTGCACCGTATGACCGTAACAGACAGGCATGTGACCCTACCATGAAATTCGGGCATCCTTAGGAGAAGGTTACGATCAATCCAATAAAAACATGTGACTGTGAAAAAGCTGTTCTCGCAGTGGATCCCACACAATGTGACTGTGGCCCAAAAAACGGACCACGTCACTTGGTGCAGTGCTATGTATACCAGATTCAGCGAAGGGGTGGCAAGTTTGGTGTAGAACATAGTAACAGATGACGAAACATGGAGTTACTACTACGCCCCCCGAAGTAAAGCAACAATCGACGATTTGGGTCTTTCACGATGAGCCGAACCCAAAAAAAGTGCAAAGAGCCGTGAAGCCGATGATCGTTACTTTTTTTAGGAAAACTGCACACGTGGCTACTGTTGCTTTGTAGAATCATCGAACCACCCTGATTACTGATTGGTACATGACCATTCGCTTGACGGAAGTTATTAATGAACCCCGTAAAATCAACCGTAATCGCTGTATCATCTTGCACCATGACATGCCAGCTCTCACACGTCCAGACAGACAAACAAATTTTTGAACGTGATAAACGTAGAACTCATGAGCTATCCTCTATACAGTCCCGACCTAAAAGCTTGTGACCTTCTTGTTCTCAAAAATTAGGAACTATTTACGCGGTCGACGATTTTCATCGCCGGAAGAGGCTGTCGAAGAATATGAAAAACATGTTTCCGAAGTCACCACGGAGGAGTGAAATAAATATTATGAAAATTGGTTTATACGTATAAAAAAGTGTATTAACGCTCTCGAAGGAAATTTTGAGATATATTAAATTGATTTTTGGGCATCCATTATATTTTTATGTAATTTATGTCGGAAACTGTCAGTGTGGCCCTCTTATTAGAAAATATATAAAATAACACAACAGCACTTAATTATATTATAGTGGGTCTGCCTGTAATAATATGTGGAATGAATATATCTTGGTTAGCTGGCGGAATACCAAGATTATTGAATGGTGAACCGGGATATTCAGTAACACCAGTAAGTAATGTTTCATTTTATTTAAAAGTTTTTAGAGGTCATATATATATCCAATAAATTCAAAATAAGAAATGTATGCTTTCAAGCATGGGACACAAGGACACGATGAAATAACCGTTATATTTTCCAATTAATTATCATATAGAGTGAAGGATCATGGATAGGCTCCATAGGAAGCGTCGGAATCATAATTGGAAGTTTTTATTTGAAAATAGTCATGGACGTAATCGGAAGAAAATGGACCTTACTGTCAACAGGGGTGACATATATAATTTGTTTAGTAAGTATGACTTTTATATCCTCTGATATATTTTATAAAGTTAAGCAATATACCTATTTATTTCCTTTATTCTATTAGATACTGTTGGTATATTCCAAAAATGCGTGGCATATCCTGGTAGCAAGATCTTTCTCTGGCGTTGGAACGGGAGTATGTGGATCGGTATGACATAATTTAAATAGAATGCTATTGTGGTTTGTAGTATGTAAATAGAATGCTATTAATTTAAATAGAATGCTATCGTGTTTTGTAGAATGTTTTTTTTGTTTTTACCGTATCGAATGTAATGTCTAATATATTATGCCATATCTATCTACGAACGTAGTCCTTTTCAGATAGCAGCCATTTACGTAGGGGAAATCTCCGAAAGCCACATTCGGGGCAGTATGAATATTATCACAAAATTCATGTTCAATCTGGGCATGTTAATCGGCTACGTCATCGGTCCCTTCTTGCCATTTTTCACAACGTTATACATATACATAGCAGCAACATTAGTAATTTACACTTTAAGCGCATGTATATTTCCTGAATCTCCTTACTTTTATGTAAAAAATGGAAAATTTGACGAAGCAGCAATGGCACTGGCAAAGCTGAGAGCAGTAAAAGATACTAAAGTGAGTAGAATATACAATAAAAAAGGGAATTTATCACTTTAATCAATTAGTATATTTAAAAAAACGCTTCTTTTTTCAGTTGATTGAAGAAGAGTTAGAAAGTATCAAAAAGAATGTGAATGACGATATGAAAAATCGATCCACCTTTATGGAGCTATTTAAAAATCCGATTTACAGAAAAAGTCTCATTATATTTACAGGTAATTACAAATATTTCATTCAGTTTTTGTTTCATTCTTTTATTGACAATTACTCATATTATATTTCAGCATTACAAGTGCTTCAACATATGACTGGTTTCTACACAGTTGGCATCTATGTACAAACGATATTCCAAGCGGCAAGTACTGGAATATCGGCCAGTATGGCATCTATCTTATATGGAGGAATGCAAGTCTTCGCAGGTATTATTCAGTTTGTAATTTCATTATTCTTCAATTTTAATTCTTTTTGGAAAATTCCTAAAATTAAC
>JAOPUG010000036.1:27016023-27027698 GCA_027564375.1 Micropterix facetella | reverse complement strand
GCGACCTCGGACCTGTGACCAGACGGGGGATCGGAGGAATCTGATCCGCATCTGGTAGTAAGGGCGCGAGGACGCCCTTCTGGGTTTGAAAATTCCCAGTGCCTCGCGGCAAGGCGTTGGTCTCTTACTGGCTTAGGTGGAGCTTGGTAAGTAGATTTGTCTTCGTCTTCAAGTCTCGCCTCGGGGTGATAGAACGATTTATATCGTTAAAACGCTCCGGGGTGGACGGGTTCGCCCGTAGCAGTTGACACTTCCATCTGGTACTGCAAGTTTACTGTACCTATATGTAGGTAGTTTATGTAAAAAATATCAATAATAAAAATATATATATAATAAGAAGTAATATTTAAAAGTAAATATGATGAAACGAACTTTTTATAAAAAACATTTTTTACCAAGAAACCTTATTATTTATAATTCCGCGATAGTCATGTACTTTATGACTATTGTTAAAATGCATTACTATTTTTTTGAGCTTCTTGGCCTTGCTGTTTAGTGTGAAAGATGGGTTCAATAAACCTACTCTTAAATGAAAATTTTCTGTATAGCACCCAGTTTTTTTTTCTCTAATTTTCAATCCTTTTTGAAATAGCTGTGTACTTAAGAAAGGTGCCTTCAGTTATGATATTTTTTTTAGTTGTTTAACATCATCAGTTAGTTCACTACAACGCGACGCGACGGTTCAAATATCGCCAAAATATGTAATCATCGAAATTTACATACATCGTCGCCTTAATCTTTCGCATATATTAAAGTTGCTCAGTGCGCGCACCGGCAATTCAATTTGCCTCCGCCGCTTAATCTTCTTCGGTTCTTCCGTAAGTCTTTCTTTTTGGGTTACTCTCGAGACGCGTTTTCATCTGTTTGCCCGTTTCTGTTCATATTTTAGTTTTAGTTACGACGAAATAATTTAAAAAAATTAGCTTTTCAAATTTGATAGTTTTGAAATGTTTTGTTTATTGTTGTTGAAGCCAATATCTCTTCAGGTTCATTTCCAACGACACCTCGATCGGCATCCTAGCGTCATGCGTTTGCGAGTTAGACTGCCTGCAAGGTATGCGTAGGTACAGTATACTTATATTTTTGCTGTACGTCTGCTGCCGCAATAAACGCATTAGCTAGAATCTAATACGTGTAAGATATCTGGTTGATGGCTATTGGTGCATTACTGACAGAGTAATATCGTCTCATAAAATGTATTAAAATTTTTACCTGGCTACCAAACCGAACTTACTGACGTTTTCAAGTCACAAGCAAATATCGTCCGGGTATCGTTGCCGCAAAGTCTTAATTAACCTTCTTAGGAACTTATTGAATCTACAAGTCATCAACATCACAGAGATATTAACGCGGACAGAGCCGCGAGCACAGCTTTTATAATAAAGCTCATCGTAACAGACCCCACGCCGTTATTTTTTCGCTTCACGCTGGTCGTTCCGGTCTCGCAATAAATATCACAGGCTTTCCTGATCTAATTTGCGCAGATTTTTCCCGTTTCTACGCTCACTAGACTACATTCCGAAGACAAACGTTCTAGCAAACCGCATTAGCGGATCCCGAACAACACGCGAAACACTCTATCTTACGCTTTTCATTGTTCTGACTCGGCTTTGTTTTGGTGCTTTTGTATTTAGGTACCCCTAAGTCAAGTTTATAATTTTCTGTTAGGAGTATGTAGAAGAAGTATAAAAATAGAAGTCGATAATAGGTATTGAGAACATTTGAAGCCGTCTATCGAAAGCCGGTCTATCAACAATAAAGCAAAGATTCACCTTACTTACAAGAAATAATTCGTATATGAAATATCTATAATATGAAATGCCTATATAGATATCGCATTACAGTATATATGCTATACCACAGACCTAGGTCTAAGAACTCGAGAAGACTTCTCTAATCTGCCTAATTGGTCTAAGACGCATGGGCTTAAACTCAATCCCCGCTATGTCTTCATGCAAAATCATTGCTTCCGAACACAATATGGCTAAAAGTAACTCCATAAGTTATCTCGACCTTGCTATTTATCAAATAGTCACCCCAGCGGAAAAGTCACTCGTAATCTTGGATTACACTTTGATAAACGCTTTAACTTCTACTCCCATAATAAATTCATTTCTAAATGGTGTTTTTTCGTCTAAAGTCTCTTTATCGAATCAGGGATTATCTTCATTTAGATATTAGGATAATCCTAATCAATACTAGCTAGCTAATATTACCGAACTTTGGTTATGGCAACTACTTACGAAATATGAATATATACCATACTTACGAAACGTAGACCAAAAGGTTTAAAAGTTGGAAAACACCTGTGCCATTGTGTTTCTATATTAACGCGCCGCTGTTGGCTAAATCAAGCGGAATGATCATACAAATCTCTTACAAATCTCATAGGAACATCCCATACAAATGCGCAGTACGAAGACGGTTCGGGGCATTTACAGGAGAAAATTTATAGAAACGTTCTGTAGACAATATTATTTTAAAAAAATATACTTATTAATATTTTATTTGAGAAAAAAAAATCGATCGTTCTGCAAGTTTAATGTACCTACCTATATAGTTTATGTAAAAAATATCAGAATAAAGAAAACATACAATAATAAGTAATATTTAATAGTGAATATAGATAAAACTTGCATTTTTTATATATTTTTTTATTTCAAAAAACTTATTTTTAATTCCGCGATAGTTATATATTTTATGACTATTATTCCAATACCTTACTAATTTTTCAGAGCTTCTTGTTTCTGCTGTTTAGTGTGAAAGATGGCTTCAAAAAATACTCTAAAATGAAAATTCTTGTATAGCTCCCAGATTTAATTTTTTTTTGTTAAATTTTCAATCGATTGTGAAAAATCTGAAATAGCTATGTACTTAAGAAAGGTATCCGTTATGATATTTTGTTCAATTGGCTAACATCATCAGTTAGTTCGCTACGACGGTTCAAAAATTGCCAAAAAATGTAATAATCGAAATTTACATACATCGTCGCCTTAACGGGGAATACATATCGCACTTAAGGTTTGCAGATGACATAGTCTACATGACAGAGACGTTGAAAGAACTGCATACAATATTGAACGACCCCAACGAGGCCGACCCGAACGACCCGACCCGACCCGAACGACCCCAATGATCGGGTCTTTGGATGAACGTGGATAAACAAAAGTTGTGCTCAATAATGCCTATGTTGACGAGACCCCGGTGTCTATAGGGAATGCGACCATCGAACTTATGAAAGAATATATCTTCTACCTAAGGCAGGACATCTAGCTCTGTAGACTAAACTATGCCCACGGAATCGACAGAAGAATAGGAGTGGATTAGGAAGTATTTGGAAAAGTTCACTGCATCTTCAATGTATGCATATACCGCAATGACTGAAGGCCTATGTTGAAAGTCAGTGAGGGTTGTCTGTAATGACGTACAGTGCGGAAACTTGGACCGTGACTATGGGGCTAGACCACAAATTTGAAGACACTCAGCGTGCAAAGAGCTATGCTCGGAATCTCTCGACGGAATGTAGAAATCCGCTGAAGAATCAAAGTGGTGGACATAGCCCAGAAGACACACTGATTCGATGCCACATCCTATCGAAAACTTCATAAAAACATATTTTATTTTGTCAAATTTAGGATGTTCCTCATCTACATATGTATAAATAGGATTAAACGAAGACCGTGAATTTTTTGGCACCCAACGTTTCAGCGATGTTGCAACTGTCCTTGTCGAAAGTAGGCTATCCTGAACCAGTCTACTCTGGACATCGGCGGTTGCAACACGCCGAAATGTGGAGTGCCAAAAAATTCATGCGGTAAATTCGTTAAATCTTATTTATGATGTCAAACAACCGCGATAGTCTTCGATTTCATACATATCTAGGTAGTACCTATATTATTGAATTGCTATATTAATCATGTTTATAATTTATGTAATTTTGTGTACCACGATTAAAATGAATAAAAATAAATTATATCAGAAGAAATTTTAAAATTTATTTCTTCAACTTCCTCCAATAAATCTGTAAAACTGATAGTATAATCATTTATATTCTACATGACCTAAAGAGCTAAATAACGTTTATTTTTCTGTAATTCTTTATTGGAACAATACATGTATTGATTTGACTTTCAAATCACAAAATATTGTCTTAGCAATTACCTGTCTAAGTCAAAGTACCTAATCTTATAGCTTATGACGAGAATATAATACCGTATGTAAAAAGATTGAAATGTGTATGTTGATTTGAATATTATCAAGCATGGAAGTGTCAAAAAATAACCAAAATGACATCAACCCGGTTACACAGATATATATGGCATCAAGAATAGCCTATAATATTCGTCGCGTGTGGTCGATGACCAAGTAATGTTGCAGACCGTATCTACTTGTGTTTTGGAGATGGTAGATATCGTGGGGTGAGCTAATGGGGAGTAACGGCAGTGGGTGCGGTGCCCATTATTTTAATGCAGACTGCTGGCTAGTTTTATTTTGTTCGGAATCCCTGACGTCATCGATAATTAGTCGTCTTTCCCTATTCGTAAATTATTATACTTACCATCGAGATGTGCATCACCAAACGGCGATAATTGTAATCATTATAATGGCTACAATACAAAATGTTATACCTTTTGTATAATTACTAGAGGAAATTACCAGGCTCTTCCCGGGTGTAGTTTTGTTAAAAATCAGGGTTTTTCTTTCACCCCCAAAGGGTTTATTATTGAAAAACTGTGAATGCCATAATATAATGTGTAGCTTAAATATAAAATTTGATGTCTATAGCTTCAGTGGTTTTGTGACTTTCCATACAACAGAATTTTAACCCTTTTTTTTATCCATTGGGGGTTGAATTTAGGAAAACTTCTTCCACTATCAAATAAAGCCCTGTTCAAAATTTAGAGTTTCAAGTTTGGGCACCTCGACTAACCAAGCTTATGCTCGTGGCTCCAACCGCGTGAATATTTTCCTAAAGGAATAAAATATTTTCCAGGGATAAAGATTAGCCAATGGTGTGCTCTGGTCCTCCGACTACCTCTGTGCGAAAAATCACTTCGATCCTTTGCTCTATTTTGATGTCAGAGAAGGACAGACAAACAAACACACTTTATCATTAATGGATGGATTTAATGGCATGTATAAATGCAATTTAATGTTTCACACACCGCTCTGAAGAGGAAGAATTTATTTATTGCAATATAGATCTGTAGACAAAATTTTATGATTTATTATTTTCCGTCAGTACATCTAAGTTTTGAGCACTCGAAACTCTCGAACAGCCAACATATGGCTGACCATGTGAGAAACACGGAGTGCCCAAATGAATTCCCGCCACTTTTAGGGTTTGACCCTGGGACTTATTAATGGACACTGTAAATGCTAAATTCAGCGGAGATGGCAGCCTCTTACATTGAAATGGCAAATTATTAAGAATTATTGGGATTCGAGGAATCAAAACGCTCTCTCCTGTAGCTGCTCCAGCAAAAATAGTGGCCTTTATAATATTTCTCTCCAGGTCTGTGATGCGAAGCCTGGTGCTGTTGCACAATCTCGATGCATCAAAGTTATACATCAGCAGAACTGCAACGCCAATCTTAAGCTCCAGTTTTTGGGAAAGCACGCTCTTTAAGTCCGAGTAGTTTAGAAACTACGGGATATGCAGTACTGTCATCACTGGTCATCACGGTATTTATATATGTGTATACCTTTAATTCGCCGATTACCACGTCTAATATTTTATTGTTAATATTATTAACGAACTCATTCTTTGGCGACAGCACTGCCCTCTCACATAACCACTCTTCATTGTTTAAGTTATTATCCACATTCGGAAAATGTGTGAAATAAGTTCATTTTCTGTCGCCACTGGATGGCAAAATTCTTTCTGAAATTGTATTTTGCCGTCTACGTCCGTTTTAAGTTGACCCTCTCCAATTTGCAGCAGCTTATTCGCATATGCACTATTCTAATATCTGAGTTTAACTAGATGAAAAGTGCTCAAGATCGGCAAGCGTAGAAGAACGTGGGTCCAGGAATGGATCATGCAAAGGCCGCATTGATAAGCGATGATAACTGAAAATCAAATCTCCGATATGTAATGAACCATGCTCGTATATTATGCAAATACTGTAGGTATTCTTATAATTAATTACATATTTTTTAGTAGCTTGAATTAGTTATAATGAGGCAGTCTTCATAAGAGCAGGAATTTCTCTATCGATTTCCATTATGCACCTCGTTATGAAGGTACTAATTTGTTAGGCAAAACAATAGCTGCGATCGTTGAGCAGATATATTGTTTTGTAATTATCAGGCGTAACTTTGCACGCGCGTGTTATGCACTACCTAGTGCCATCTGCCGGCCAGATGTTAACATCGTCATCGAGGAGAGCTTTTTATTGGAGGGTAGGTTGGTGGGTATTAAGGATATGCATTGCCAGGTACCATCACAGATTATGAATTCTTCTCTCAAAGCAAATAATGAAAATGTGCGAGCATAAGCAAGATGATATTTTTTTTGTAAAACGGCTTCTAACGAATTAAATGACTTTGTTTAAAAAGAGTGAGCTATGACAATAAAATTAATATGAAAAGTTATTAAAGAAACATTTTTATTTTTTTATTTTTAAACCTTATTATTACAAAAAAAAAATAAAAAATACAATTAGATCAATCGATTTTGTCACTCCTATTAGGTGTCCAAGGAGGACTATGTATGTAATTTGATTTCATTTTTTATGTGTGTAATTTTGTATTAATTTAATTTAAATTCATTTATACCCTACTAATATTATTAATATGCAAGTTTGGATGTTTAAATGTTTGTGACTCAATCACGCATAAACGGCTGAATGGATCTGGATGAAATTTGGCAACCAGATAGAATATGTTCTGACTTACAGTATAGGCTATATATTATTAAGGTATTATTAAGGTATTTTTAAATTAATTTTTATTTGAAATCTCGCGATCGCATTTAGTTACATATAAACTCTTTCAATTTTTGGAAAAAAAAGATTTCATATAAAAGACGAATTTACATTTTTGTTCTAAATTTAAAGACAGATTTTAAAAAAGTGCCGGCTCTCCGGCAAACTAAAGGAGAGAGCGTTTTGATTCCTCGAATCCCAATGATTCCTAATAATTTGCCATTTCAATGTAAGAGGCTGCAATTTCCGCTGGAGCTAGCATTTACAATGACCATTAATAAATCCCAGGGCCAAACGCTAAAAATGGCGTGAATTCATTTGGGTACTCGGTGCTTCTCGCATGGCCAGCTATATGTTTACTGTTCGAGAGTTTCGAATACTCAAAACTTACTTGTACTGGCTGAAAATAACAAATCATACAATTTTGTCTACAGATCTATATTGCAATAAATAAATTCTTCCTCGTCAGGGCGGTGTGTGAAACATTAAATTGCATTTATACATGCCATATATATACATATAACAAAAGCAATGGTCCCCGCTGATCTGTACACTTGCTGACAAGAGAGATTGATTTAAGGAAAAAAATTAAATATCGGTAACTGGTCCACCGCGGCCAGTTAAGTGGTTTTTATTCTATTTTTTATTAATTTTTACTTTAACAATTATCAAATAGAAAAACAATTTCGACAAGATGGTGGATGGGCGTTTTGTTCAATGGAGACGCGAGAGTTTTCAAAATTTGAATATCAATGAATTTAAGATGATGCGATAAATGTCCTCCAGGCTGAGTTCGTTCCGTCTATTTCCAAATCCATTATTTTACACATCCATTATTTAATTTTTACAAAGCCAAGTAACTTGCCTATTCTTTTATTGTGGTAATGAATGTATTGTAAACTTGACAGTTCATATCATAGCAAAAGTCATATTATTAGTTATTGAAGAAAATTAAATCGGTGATTGTTAAAACAACATATTATGTAACTACCATAACTATTTTTTTATGACATAAAAGAAACTACAATTCTTCAGAGATGGCATTTATCTAAAGTGATTATCTGCATTCTTTCAATAAGGATTCATCAAGTCTCTCTAACAATTGAGTTATTAATATTATAATATATTATTTTGGTGTTATTCAACAAATAAAGTATGAACAATTATAAGCTCATAACAATTCCTGCTACGTGTGTTGTGTCTGCTTTCATCATGCCCAGTTATAAACAGTAAGATATACAATTTAACAAATTATTTTTTTATGAATGAGTATTAAAATTAATCTGATAAATTACTAAATCACATCAACTGTTACGTTACAAATCAATACCCCGACTGCGAGTTGAATGTTAAAACAACTTAAATACATGCACTTATGGTCTTTTAACTTTCATTTTACATATATTTTTCGTATTATATCTGTTCATTTACCACCAAATGCATATTTTATTTCAAATATTTCTTTACTTGGCATTTGCGTATTGTTTTTATACTCAGAAAGAACTACCCATAGACAACAAGAAATATAAATAAAACTTATTTCAATTCAATAATATGAAATATTGTGAATAGAAGTAAGAGATCGATCCAACGAGACACAAGGCAGCGAGGATGACCGGTTACTTGTACGAATGTTGTTGTCAGTATGTCTGACGTTTCTAGAAAATTCGCATCAAAATGCAGAGCGAAATTTACAATTCGATTCCTGATCAAAATTTCAAAATACGTCCAGGAACCACACAAGTTACATACATAAACAATGTCGATGGCCATCAGTAAGCAGAAAATTCCATTACGTATCTAACCGGGAAAATTCCAAACAGTTCCAGAGGAGAATTAGTGGTCACAGGAATTTAATGACGTCACTAATCTCGTTGTTGTGACATGCGCTCCGCTATGTTTTTACAAATCTAGAACACTTAAGTTAATAAAAACGTCTCTAAGTATTAAATCACCCATCAATATTAATGGAATCCGAGATCCAACGGGTCTTTTTCTCCGGGCGATGATTTAAATTCGACCGCGCTTATACGACAGAAATCGAGCCATTTTCTTAATTAAAATTATACGGCCGAAGCGTTGCGTTATAAAAAATCTCTTTATTGTATGCTAATTTAGTGATTAATAGGAGATAAATTAAAGAAACATGTCGTTTTTGGTGACTCGAATACGTAAACTGTTATGCAAATGGCCGCGCGCGCGAGTGAAAAGATGATCGGCTCGACGGCAACAGGATATATCATTCGAGTGAAACCGGATTGTCGCTCCATCGAGAAATTTGTACTTTGTTATCGGTTCGATTTTATCGATTCTGTTTCCTCAATAGAGCCACACGCATTTCGAAACTAGTTAAGGTTTGGGCTTTTGTTTGTGTGAGTGTGAATTTCATTGTTTGTGAAAGCAAGCGGAATTCATTGATAAGTCGACGATGCTTCGTTTGATTTTGCGAATTAATGCCGTAAAGAATGAAGTTAGAAATTTAAAAAACAATGAAGTTTTTCATTGTCGATTAAGACAACAGTGCAACGGTTAAAAAGCGAAACAATGAAGAGTTTGAAATGATTTTCATTTAACCTGTCCAGTAAAAGAAGCGCACAGGCGCGAAAACAACCGCCAGACTTATGGCAATCCTATGTTATTAAAAAAAACTACCCTCTTTTTTGGGATACTCTTCATTTATGTATGTATGCACATACAAAGAGGAATTGCAACATTGAGCCTGTATAATGGATAAGATCAGGATATTTCTATAATCTGACATGCACACAAATAAATATTTACATTCTTCTGAAAATGAATTCATAAAAAATTACGTACCATGTCATTTTTAAGCTACCTACGCAACCTACGCAACAGTAAAAAAAGGTAATGATATGTATCGCCCAATATTTCATTGAATATTATTTCGTCCTAATTTGTTTCTAGAATTATTTTCAGGTATATTTTTGTTTTTTTATATACATCTTTAACATGGAATATATTTTCATTAATAATAGGTTTATGCGAGGCTCTATTTCCAGATATAATTCCATTGAAATTCACCAAACGACTATGTTTTTAAAATACCTTGTTTTTCACTATTGAATTAAAGGACATAACTTAAGTACCTAATAATAATTGATAACATTATTATTAGGTACCTACCTATGTTATGTCCATGTCCATTTTATGATTATATTCACTGTACTTCGACATACGTCTTATTTTTGTATGTTTTCAGGCCGCGGCTGTCTCTTTATTAAGTATACTATATTTCGTAGCATTCAAGGATATGCAGTCAGATAATCGACAATGTACGACAATTATTATATATTATATGCAGATATTTATTTTAAATGAGTCATGTTGCCAAGGGACATTGTATTAACGATTAAAACGAATACAGTACAAGTGATTTCCCTGAATTGGTAACAATTTCAGTAAAACTATATATAAATTAATTAAATGATTAAAGCCATCTACTTCTTATTTTATTTTTTCTTTTGGTAATTCTGCAATATCGTAATTTTTAAGCTTTATTATACATTATATTAATAAACTAGTATACTTATATTAATAAACGATTATAAGTGATTACATTAATTAAAGAAACGATCATGTAAATATTACGTGGTATTAATTTTCAGTGGGGTATAATTCATGTTAATATGAAGACATCCTCCACATCAAATTACATACGCAAAAAGAGATACTCAGTTTGAAAAAAATGCGAATTCTAATCTCACGATCAGCTTTAAAAGAAAGTGAGAAATTCAACCTACATTACATGGAGGCATTCAAGCTAGAAAGAAGCGCGATCCGAGAACGATGACCATTTCATTCGAAGAGGAATCCAATTTATTCACGTTCCTAGCGTGATTCTAGGCGATAAGCCTGCCCCATGAGCAATGGGCGGGCTATATCGACGCCGCTTATCTCTCAAAACAAGTCAATCTACCTAAATTGACAAGATATGAAGCCATCAAACTCCACTCGGATGAAACGGGCGTGCTAGACCGTGATAACAGAATCCTGTAGTGAAACTCAAAGAAACCAAATCGCTGTTATTTACAATTATAAATTTATACCCAATTAAATTAAATCGCATTTTAAAGACGTATATCCTCAAAAAACAATCAAAAGATGCACTAAAGATAAATCTCTAATAGTTGCATGGCTCATTATGTTGTTAATTGCCCTGTTTTCTGCATCGCGCTAATCGCCAGTAATTTGCAAAATTTGTTTGAAAAAAATGTGTTAATCTAGACAGACAAATTTTAATGGACTCGATCGGTGATCGTATGGCATCATCATTATTGATTTTGTTCAAACTAATTAGAGAATTGAAGTCGAATAATTTAAAACCTTGCGTCTCGTGGCGCTTTTAAGATCTTGTCTGGAGATAGGGAAGGGTCCGGCGAGCGACGGGACAAATTTGACTTTTATCTAAAGTGCGTCAACAACATCAACGTCACATTTATTGATACAGCCGCATTTTCCATCGACTTTCGTTAATTTACGTAACATTTAATTACTACAAGTTTTTAATTAGCGGTCCGAGAATTTGCAATTTTATGGCAAATAAATTGTTTAATAGCTGGCTATTTTCAAACAGCTCTGTAGTATTGTTTGTTTTTTTAATATTCATATATTAATAAACGCGACACAAGCGGCATTTATGTAAATTTATCGACTGTAATGTTTGCTAATTTTCCATTTTGTTGCTTTATAAACGAAAGGAATTTTCACTATTTTTATTTCCTTATT
>JAOPUG010000036.1:26889229-26900084 GCA_027564375.1 Micropterix facetella | reverse complement strand
ACTTAAAAATTTTATTTTCACACAATTTATATTTTTTTTATATATATTGACAAGATATCACCTTGGACTAGCTCTAAAACTGCCCTTTGTCCCGTATGCCAACTCCAGAATAACCAAAACCTCGATTCTGTCCAATTCTAAGCATCCAACAATATCGAAGCACACAGTTAGTGCCTGTAGTGAATCAAATGATTCACATGCCTGCGTAGACTTCCATAAAAAGTCACTTTCTGAAACTAGCCAAAATGGCAAATCGTTTGGTATGGCAGTACAACCATGAGCAATGTGGACCTGCAGGTCACTCTTGCGAGGAGTTTGAGAGAAGCAGTAAGGATCATGCTATTGGAATTATTAGGCAATAGTTGGGAATTGATGCATTCCCCCTTCAATAAACTGGAAGATAATGTTGTATGCCTGAACACCAGAGATGCCTAAATTGTATTTAAATGCCTTTCAGCATACACTTTGAGACTCCGGTGATTGGCTCGCTGGAGGTATTTAGAGGACAGTGCATGTCTCGTCTGTATCAATACCTCTTGCACAGCTAGACTTAATTTAGCTGGCTGCAAGTCGGCCTTAGATCAAGGGCTCACTGCCATGACAAAGTCTTTTCTATTTATTATATTGTTATTGGTGAGTTAATTAGCCTCTCAGGGGCTCGTGCCGACGAGGGTTTGAACAGTACTATCCAAATTCCCAATACAGTTTGGCGGGATTATTCAATAGGCACAAAATGTTTCCCTTCTCAATTATTTAGAAAGTTTCAGCCCGGATTCTGGAGGTCATGTCATTTCCTGAAAGTTTTGATTGTATAGCCCTCGGTCCAGATTTACATTATACATATATACATACCCTTCCACTTTTTCAGTTTAAAGCACAACCTTGGACTAGCTCTGAAACTGTCTCACTCCACTGTGCCAACTCGAGAATACTTATATTCAGTCCAATTCTAAGGATCCTTCTCCTCTTCACTCTACTCCATCCAGATATTCATTCAGAAGATGGCCCTTATTGTGGAATTAATAGTTCCATGGCAATTAAATATCCTCCAAAGACAATGTGTACAAACTAAATAAATACCATGATCTTGCAAATGCCTTCACCCGAAAGGACTTCATTGTTCACCTCCACACGGTAAATGTTGGCGCTCGTGGCCTGTCAGCTAAATCCCATGTTTTATCTTTTTAAAGATCTTGGTCTATAATCACCTGCTTGCAAGAAGAAACCTAAAACTGCCATTTTCGCATCTCAAATTTTATGTCTTCGAAGGGGGACTGAGTGGGTGGTAAATTGGACACTTGCAAGCGGCTAGACAGCTATCCTAAACCTACCACAGCTGATTGTTTGCCGGGAGTCCACCACTTGCCCCCCAGATGTGTAATAGTAATATGGGTCTGACTCCAGTTGGTGAATTCCATGGCAGCCCCGTTTGTATTTATTATATGGTAGGCATTCATTAGGATGGCTATATTGTAGCATGTGAGCTTTCATATTATGAATACTAATTCACTGCCCCTCCTAAGCCATAACACAGGAGATGCGAAAATCGCAGTTTTAATATTTTTCTAGGAAGGAATTGCTTATTTCTTGGAGAGGCCAAGATCTTATACTAGAAATATAATAGTTGGATCCGGGTGATGGCATATTTTGTAATCGTAGCCTTTGCCATACATCAAATATTATCGGGAGTGAATGGGTGGAGAACAAAATTAAAAGAAATTTGATAGGTACAATTAACTAATAGTTGCCATTGTTACAGTAATGTTGTAATTCTGTATCTCTTTTTATCATTTCACTTACCAGAAGCGAGGGAACTTAAAGATCCAGCAGTGCTGCCGCCTCCTTCATAAGCGTAGTTACGAAGATCATCAAAAGGTGGCGCATTAGGGTCACCGTCGGCACGTCTTTTGTGGTCCTCGATGAAAACTCCAACAGTCGCTTCTCCCGGAGCCACGGTTATTCCGGTTCCCAATCCTCCCAAGCCTGGAGCCAGACCAGGAGCAAGGCCAACTCCAATAACAGGGTCTAGAAATAAATAAATATATTTTCACTGAATCCAAATTTCGGTTGATGCGAAATAAAAGGAAGATAATGGTTTATACTTACATGGTAATTTTCCAGGGATGTGATCTGGTAGCGGTCCTCCGACAGGTATCTGCAGTGGAGTAATGTCGAACGCCGTCATATCATCCTCACCACCGCCTTCATCATCATAGTTAATGATGTTTTCACGAACATCGTCATCAGGTCCGGGATATTTAATGTGAGCTTCACGCCGACGGTTGTAAACCACAAACACCAACACCAAAACTAGTAAAATGAAAACATTATATTAAGTAATTAGGGTGGAATAAGGCACATTTTCTTTGATTTTTTAAAATAATTAGCTAGTCTATAGCTAACAGACTAATGATGAAATAAACACAATAGCTTTTAAAGTAATTCACATGCAAATTACGCTGTTAGGAGCGAGATGTCACAGTATACAGACAGTAGCTTCTCTTAGAACAAAATTGAAAATGAAGCGAGCGATGTCACGAAGGCCTACTACGAATCGTAATATAACTAGACAAATGTACCATAGGCGCCATCCATGTCTTTGAACTAAATATGCAGAAAGAGAAGTCTCACGCGTTCGTTATATGGCCGCCACGCCCCCAGAAAAAAGTAAAAAACACAGTGCAGAAAAATTTACTTTCCACCCCTGGGCCCCGTAACGGCAAACACAGGCGTTTGTTGTTACGTACCCCTTTGCCCACTTCCCTCGGACCCTATCCCCGCCACGCCATGCCACTCGAGAGTGCGCTTACTGTTCTCTCTGTATACTGTGGAAATGTCGAGTTTTGGTGCTCATGAATTTGTACACATTGAGTGTGTTTTGGTAGAAAAACAATAAGTGCAAATAAAAACAAAACTTACCTAGCAAGATGTTAAGACATATAATAATAGCGATTATAAAATCTCTCGAAGGTGTTATAATTCCTGATGCCAGTAGCTCGAGTTCGCAGTGATGGCCCGTGTAACCAGATGGACAGAGGCATTCATAGCGTATGGGAGGGTCACGGTCAATACATTTGCCTCCGTTGAGACAAGGAAACCATTGACACTCGTCTTCATTGATACACGTTCGTCCTGTACTTTGCATCCCTGCCGGGCACCTGTTTCATTTACGAATAATTGTACTCACCACTGTCAGACAGATCCTGTTCCCGCACTGAGTTTTGTCACTATAAAATACTTTTGGATATGTTTGGATATAAAATACATGCAAACTATTTGGTCATATCTATAAATAAAAAATACATCTATAAAAGTGCTATGTAAATAAATAAATAAATAAATAAGCTAGCTTGTGAACATGTATTAAATAATGATGGCATGGAAAGTTGCATGCAAAATAAAGGGAAAAAGTGGCTAAGAAAAAGTATTAGATCCTAGCTCACTTAGAATGATGAGCAGACAAACGAGAATTGCTGCAAGGGCCCCCATACTGAGCTTGAGCGTTTGGCCCTCCTGAACCAGTTCACAATTCTCTCCCCAAAAGCCGTCCGGACAATCGCAACGGTATCGAAGCCTCGGATCTTGATTAATGCAAGTACCGCCGTTCAGGCAGGGCATCTCCAAGCATTCGTTCTTGTCAGTGCAACCTTTACCATCAGGTGCCATGATGCGACCTTCACCGCAGCTATAGAAATTGTTATGATAAATATATTATAAAGTATTAATACTTAAATTCATAAATATATACATGAAAGCCATTAGTTGAATAAAAAACACTACAAATTTTATATTGAAGAATTAGTAAACGTAACATTGAAATACATTTTACATATTCACAATATTGATCAAACCAATTCTCAGTGCGTTCACAGTAGTATCAAAATTGATTGTTCACAATTTTTTTAAAAATAGAAATTAAAATTCAATTTTAGGATATATAAAATCATACTTACGTGCATTCGTATTCATTCCAAAGATCAACACATTCGAATGGATCTGGGCAGATCACGTTTATGCAAGGACTGTTGGAAGCGCAGCTTTTTTCTAAGTTTCGTGCCATTGTAGCTTGACCCCATTGGGTGCCATTCATAGCCGGCGGTAACGGCAAGTGTTTACCTTCCAACCGAATGTCGTCTAAGCAGCCCTTTTGAAAATCGGCGTAAACTTCAAATGTCCGCACTCCGGTATATTCCGCTTTGCCCCCTGCGTAGACGCCTTCTTGTTTGTCCACCAAAAGCCACTGATGGCCCTCGAAGCTGAATGATTCATTGAACCTTCTTCCTTCTCCTCCATCCAATTCGAGAATTGCCGCACTTCCATGACGACTGACTTTGGCAACGTGCCACTGACCATCATCAACTGCCACTGAATTTAACCAAACATCTCGTTCCTCGGTACGTAGTGAATTAAGATTGTAACGGAAGTGTAATCTGGCATCTTTCACTTCTAGAATTCCATATTCTCTGTTGTGTTGATCGCTGACTCTGAATAATTCGCCGTGTGGTTCTCTCGTTCTAAATCTTAGTTGGAATTGTGTACTGAATCTATCCGGTTCAAAACTGAGAGCATATTTCACATAACTTTGCGGTTTGAAAGTAGTCGGTGTCGTTGGTGTAGCACAGGCCGGACCCGTCCACCCAGGTCGGCACTGGCATCGAGCCTCCATAAAGCTGCCAACGCAGGTACCGTGTTCCCAGCAGCGAGAGGTATGTTCTCCTTGATTGCATATTTCTTCTGTTTGTGGACATCCGGCGACTGAATTTCTAGAAAGTCCAGGATGAGCGAGATCATAAAGCTTGCTGTTATGGACGACATTTTTAATGCATCCATCAAACGACTTCCCGACAGGCATGAATTGCCAATGATAATGCGTAGGATCGAACTGTTCGACATACAGCCCTCCAATTTGTAGCGGTGAGTTCACATTTAAATATTCATTAAATGGAGGGATTATTCCTCTAGCTTGGCAGCTTGAATCTTCGAATTCCGGAGATGAGCCATCTTCCAATTCTTGTACGTCCGCAGACTTGCAGAAATCGACCACCATACGCACATTTTCAGTGTCCCAAAATATGTCCAGCCTGTGCCACTCACCATCGTCGAGACTCTTTTTCGTCTTCACTCTTAACTCCAAGGTTCCAGATCCAAAATCAATGAGTAGCCTCGGATAGCCTCTCTCTAGTTCCACAGATATAAAATCTGATACCATGATCTCATCAGTTTCGGGTGGTACGATTGGTCCGTTGTAAATCAGCATCCCATCTGCTTTGCGAGTAATGAACTCAAAACTTAAGTGAGAGTTATCACACATTTCGAGAGGAGGATACCACGCCCATCCATTACCTCTGAAACTTCGAGAGGTTTGTTGACACCGAGGGCCAGTGTATCCCGCAGGGCAAGAACAGGTTAAGCCATATTTCCCTCCGATGCATCGACCGCCATTGTAACATGGAGAGGATTGACATGTCTCAGGATTGGAGAAATTTCGAGCGCCACATGTGCATTCCGCTATCACATCCACTCTTACGCCAACCAATGCCGTCTTGTTGGCATTCACCATATATGGCAAGTTGTTAATGTCCAAAGTGTTTGTACATGATCCTTCGCACATCTGATTTTCATAAAGACATTCATCGATTCCAACCATGGTAATGTTGATGCCAACATCTTTCTCTATTTCTTCTCTGTGCATTAACACAATGCCATTTAGACGGACAGGTTTATAGTATGGTGATCCGTGAGCTGCAAATCTGATATCAGTGAGAGGCGGATGTTTCCTTTTAAGTTGAACACTGAAAATATCAATATTTTCTCTTTCAGTGTTAAGCAAGTCGGCCAGTTTGTCCCTAAACTTATCTAATTTACTTCGGGATAAACTTTGAGTTCTATAATTCCATACTCTTATAAAATCTTCATCGGTTATTCCAGCTATTCTAATTGATCCTGAATTGATGATAGCTTCATGTGGAATCTCCCTTACTGTTACAGTAACATTAGCAGGAACGTCTGTTTGTGTATGTTTTCTATCATAAACTTTAAACTTCAAGTGATATTTTCCATCCTTTGTTCCTTGCTTCATTTGAATCATGCCAGTTTCTTCGTTTAATTTAAACCTTGGATGTTCAGTTCCTTCCCAATAGAATTTCTTATCTGGCAAATCCCAATCATCCAGATCATAAACATATACTCTACCTATTTCTGTATCCGGTGCTTGACCTTGATAATTATATACAAATATTTCTTTGGAGCCAGGTTGCATTTTGTTATCGTTTGCATCACCAATTATTACAGTCAACGTACTTGTTCCAGTAAGAGCAGGATTTCCATGATCTTTGATAATGATCGGTATTAAATATTCCTTTTGTTGTTCTCTGTCAAAAGATCTCAGAGAAGAAATAATCGCCATGCCATCACCATTTGCTCCTTTTTGTTCTTGATCTACTTTGAACGATGCTCTTATTACATCATCAGCGCCTGGATCTAGCCGGAACTGGAATGGTGGGCCATTGCTTTTAGATCTATCATCATCATCAGTAGCCAGTATCTCAACCACTTTTCTTGGAGGAATGTGCTCAGGTAGGACGGGTCTATAATCTCTTAAGAATGTTGGAGCATTGTCATTGATATCTTGAACGATAACAGTTAAAGTAGCGGTGGCAGTTTTCGGAGGGACACCGTCATCAATAGCCAGTATTTTCACCTGATGGCGGGGTGTTTCTTCACGATCTAAAGTGCGCTGGATACTCACTGTCCCTTCTTGACTTATTGAAAATTGTCGCTTCCTATCGGATGACCTATCGATTCCATAAGAGACCTTGCTTTTCCCTCCTTGGTCGGGATCTGTTGCTTTGAATGTCTCTAAGCTTTTACCGACTTCAGCATTTTCATAAACGGACACTTCAATATTTGCTTTATCAAACTGAGGTTTATTGTCATTGATATCTCTAAGCTTCACCACAACCCATGAGTATGCAACATGATACTTATCATTATCATTATCCTCTCCTTTATCATTTACTTGTATCCTAAATCTAAAACCATTACTTTGTAATTGGTCTTCATAATCTAATGGCTGTACAATTTTTAACGATCCTGTTCCGTCATTATTACGAACCATAGTAAATTTATCAGCTCCATAACCACTATTTTCTATAACTTTATATTGGAATTTATTAGTTTCGTCTTCATCATGGACCGTGACAGTGAGGATTGGCATTTCAGGTAAATTTGTACCATCTGTTTCATCGACTTCCGTAAACCATTCGTCTTTTGTAAATTGTGGTGGCATATCATTTATATCTTTAACTCGTATTGATGCCGTCCCTGTTCCTTTCAAGCCCCCTCCGTCCATTGCCACTACTTGGATAGAATAATCTGGAGTTCTCTCTCGGTCCAAGCAACACACAGCCGTTTTAATTACACCAGTATCCGCTTCGATCTCAAATATAGGGGACCCAGTTTCTTCTTCAATAACGTTCTTTTCTATCGAATAAACCAATTTAGCGTTTGTTCCTTCGGATGGATCATCATAATCGACGGCAGTCATGGTCATGACTACCATGCCAGCCGTGCCGTTTTCAGTCACATTTCCAAAGTATACACCTTGTGGGAATATTGGTGCATTATCGTTGATGTCTTTCAGATTCACTTGAACGTCGGCATATCCCACGAGACCTTCGCCTCCTTCATCCTGTGCGAATACTGTGAATCGCCACTGCGGTCGGCCGTTGGGTTGGTCGCGATCCAGCGGCTGGAAAATAGTTGCATAATTAGTACCATATTATTGGACAATTTATATCGTTTTCTAAGAGTGTACTTACTTTAAGAACGAAGATTTCTCCAGTGGTGCGGTTGATGTCGAACTTGCTATTTGCTGGATTGTCGGGGTCTATTCCTTGACCAGTCAAGAAGTAAACGATATTCTGAGGCCTGTCTTTATCTCCATCAGTTGCTGTGACCTGTATTGAAATAATTAATATGAGTATACTGGCAATAGTTATAAAGTGACCGATACGAATGACAAAAACAAGCCATGCGACATGTAAACACGTGCAGCTAAAAAATATTCTGAAGATACAAGAACTTCAGAAAAGAAGCTAGGGATTATGAGTTAACAGGGAAATATAAGCACCTACTTATATTTTATGGGTATTTTAATCTGGAGTCGAGGATGCTGTGGCGGCAAAAGTCGCTTTTTTATAAAATGCCGTTCGCTGGGTGATAATAAAGAAGGGAACAAAAGAGCATAGACGGCAGACGCCTTCATAATGCAACGCTTTGTTTCTGGCGTCAGTAACCAATCTACTTACCTACCCACTTGCTACGCCTCATGGATTAACCCATCAGTTTTAAGTCATTAAATAAAAAGATGACACGTCGTTCTTGATTATTGGTTGGGAAAAAATCAGCATTATTTTCCATTTATTTCGTCATACCAGTTGAGACTTCGAATACAGACGATAGATAAGATTTTCGTATTTTTTTACGAATGCGGTATCGCGAAATGGCCGTTCGTTTCTTATTTGTATTTAGCGATTTTACGTGTTTCGAGGATCAGTTTTTGTAAAATAACGTGACCCATTTTGTATACTGGCAACGATGTTAGCTGTCAGTCGTTTCGTTCTCGTCTAAAATGACCTGTCCCCATTACGTATAGTACGAACCATTAAAGACAACGTTGTTATTATATGCGGCTGTGATCTCAAAATTTTACTGTGTTCAAATTGCTCAAAATTTATCTGAATATAATGGCTAGAATCACAATTTGATAAGTTGCCTACGTCTTTATTACTTAGGTATCAGATCAATATTAACGAAGGTCGAAAGCCACATTGTACTGTACCGTACAAACTCGTACCGAAATTAAGATAATGCCCTGATGCGCAAGTGTATAACCTAGATAGAGGTTAGTTAGAGAGGCAGCGACTGAATGATTTATGGTGAGCCATTACTCACGCTGGGGAAGAGGTCGGAGGCGAAACGTCGCCGGTCAACGGGCCACAAAGCCTCTTGCTTCTGGCAAGCGACGCCGACGACGCGGTGACTTCGGACGACGAATATCCCGGTTGCATTCTTAAGCTCCATTAGCGAACAGTTTCTAGCGGGAAGGATAGAAGGAGTGCCATCGGTTTATTTGTGCCAATACGGGCTTGACCCCTTTTTTCCCGTATTCTCGTCGAAGTTATCCTCTTTTTTCATACCGGAGTGCAGTTCGTTCATAATAAGGGATTTCCCCAGATTCCCGGAGCCGGATATAAATGGCTCCGAGCACACTATCTAATAACGGATGTATAAACAAAGTTCTTTAATTAAATTTTGAAACGGCTAGCGTCGGATTTGGAACCCACTCAGTGGGCAGCGCGAATCTCCGGCGAGGGATTAAATGCCAGCCAGCCAGTTCGAGATTATGCGGCGTACTTTACAACCTTCCACGCCACACTTCAAGCATTCCTACTTAACATTGCAAGTGAAACACGAACGACCAAAGGCACATTATCGCGGTAGACATTAATTGGGTCAAATGCAGAGGTTCTTTTGACACTTCTTTCGACTAGTTATACTGTATATTCTACGCTATAGCACTTCGCCTATAGCATAGTTAATTGCACGGGGAAAGCCTGCCGCCACCTATCGAGTAGCAGATTTGAATTACTCTAATTACCGCCATATCGACGTGTGCATACCCGATTTCACGAGCGCAGATAACGCTCCGGGCGGGTAATCAAGTGAAGTTCGATAGCTGACGTCGTAAAGTTACCCCCGCATGCCGCAGGCCCACGCGCAAGATATCTCCTTACCGTACCTTTGCCTAATAATATATGCGACAGATGCTCATACTTGAGTCGACTTGAGGCATCTTCATAATTAACGTACACCGCCTTGTAAAATATTCCCTCTTATCAAAGCGAATGACAAAATTAATGATTTCTACCTAATTATCTTAGTACTTGAGAAACTAGACCTGCCGAAATGTATTTTTAATTTCGGCGAAAACCGAAACTGATCATAGAGACTCGAGGAAAAAGTGACTGCTTTGAAATAAATCGCCGTGAGGGAAGTTTCCGAAAATAAAATTTGCGATAGACATACTTTTTAAGCACTCGGAAATGAGATATTCAAACGCCGATATTTCTATTTCAACGAAAGGAGGAAATTAACCAAGAAGAAAAGTATTACAAGACTAGTCGGATGGAGAATTGAAAAAGTATTTGTAGGGATGATGAAAATTAATACTGTTGCCGGTTGTGGGTAGGTAGATACTATCGTACTATATACTACCTATGTTCCCTTTGATGGTATGAGAATTTGCTACAATAAGGCTGAGACATTCTAATCTAATGCGTTATTCTCAAGTCGCACATCACGCGGTAACTTCAATATTTGCACGGGCTTATCCTAATAACCTAAGTAATTTACAGATAATTTGTCGACATAACATTAGGTCGGTTTATTTACATTGCTTATTTGGAAATAAATGAGATTAAGATATGTATTGTATTTTACCATGTTTTTATTAACTCGCTTTCTTATTTGCCTGTTTGTCTGTTCGGTACAAATTTTGCAATCGATTTTAAACTAACTTCCCAATATCCGATCATGCTAAAATTTTGCATACACCTTTGGTTCTGAAGACAATACAATACAGTATATTCAATATTACGGTAGATCCAATATGGTGGCCATCACGAAATGGCGGATTAACTTTCTCTTTACAATCCCCTCGGACATGGGTATCAGATGAAAGAGTATGACAAGTAGAATAAAATAAGCCATGTGACGTCATTCTAAATACAATATGGCAGCAACCACAAAATGACGGAATAGGGAGGGCTTTTCGAAATAAGTCCGTTTTAAA
>JAOPUG010000036.1:26861051-26883919 GCA_027564375.1 Micropterix facetella | reverse complement strand
TAATATATTTTTTTAGAAAAAATAATAATATCAAAAACCAAACAGTTATTTTTATTTTTGTAATTTTTTGATTAAATTCATGTACAGAAACACCCATTAACTAATAAAAACTAACCCTACATGTATTTAGAACCATTAATTTTAGAATAAAATAATAAAAAACAAATAAAAAACAACCTGAAGGAGCTGGTAAGGGTAGGGACCTGGATTTTCCTCCAGGGCGAGTGTCTCGTAAGAAGATCTCGAGAAGATCGGCGGCAGGTCGTTGACGTCCTTGACGTGAACCACCACCGTGGTGTAGTTCTCGTATCTGCCGTCTGAGGCGACCAGCCGTAGCGTGTACTGGCCAGGCGGGGCGGGGCAGGGCAAGCAAAATAACACACACCAAATCAAGCAACAGCGAATAATTTGAGCTAGCTCATTAAACGATACGTGGCATCATTCAAAATCAGAAATGAAAGGATTAAATCTAGTCTATATTTTGCGGCGTGTCATAAAAGGGAATATATTAAGTACGCAAGCTGCGTGGTGGCGTGCTAATTAAATATGTCGCATATGATGTTTTGCTTTCCTAAAATATACGAAATAGGAGGAGTGGCGCATGAGAAGTTCAGCGTTTCAAGTAAATTTAGATTAATGACTTGTTGCTCACACTCGCCGCGGGATTTAGAGCGATTTACAACTGAGTGAAACTTTGGCAGAGGTAGAAAGGGTGGAGGTTAGAGACAGAGAGAGAGAGAGAGAGAGAGAGGGGTGACTGAGCGCCATCCTACTCTTAATGTGAGCCCACAGTCTTCAGCAAACAGTAGGCTTGTCGGCGTCTTAACCGTATAATTGATTGTTCTACCGGAGAAACGTTTCCTGGCCATAAGAGGAAGTCGTTGTGGTAATTTATTGCAGCTCGGATTGCTGCGAGCCCGTTAGAGCTTTTACTCCCGCCGCCACTTGATGAATAACCAAAGTTTTTCGCCGTGGTCTTTGCGGTGCAACAGCCTTTGTCTCTCCGCAAATGAGCACGAGCAAATCAACGGTTTTATTCGTTTTTCAGAATGATACCACGTTTCATTTAACAACATGCTTGTGAATTATTATTAAAAATGAAAAAAAAAATAGTGAAAAATCTTAACCTAATTAATCTAAAGCATTAGATATTGAGCAAAAATAAAATTTGAACAAGCGGCTACCTGAAATAAATAAAACAATAAAAACAACGAAGGAAAAATAAACGAGAGTCGAGCGAGACGGTAACGAAACGACATAAAAAGACACAATGCACAAAGTAAGAGACAAAGCGCAGCATATCAGCGGCGGCGACAACTCGACAGCCGAAAGAATATACTACAACTATGCAAGTAATCCAAACGGTGCGCGCGCGCGAAATATTTTAACAAACGTCGCGGAAAGTGACATTGACAAATTACGAAAAACAAGATGCCCCAGAAAACAAACAATAACTTGGGCGACAATCGCATGATCGCCAGTAAGATGAATCGAGAAAGTTTGACGTGTCATCGCACGCTATTCTGCCCCGGTCAGGCGAATAATTTTCTTCGATAGTTTATTTGTCCAGAGGATTCATATTATTGGTGGATCGTGCGTGCATTGTCGACCGTGTGTACGGATGTCGAAATGACCTGAAGCACTCGTTTGGGGAGGTTTCTATCGTCTTCCTCGGTGATTTGAGTCCTATAAGTAGGCCTCTCGAAGACTGGAGGGTTGTCGTTTACGTCTTTTACGTGAATCACCACCGTTGTGTAGTTCTCCTTCAAGTTGTCCGAAGCCGCGAGTCTCAGTTCATACTGGTGGAACAAAAATATATTCAATTTTCAGCTTCACACATACACACAAGAATACGACGATGCTGAAAATTAGGAGAAATGTTAAAGTTTGCCAGATCATAGTCTATTAGCTTAGAGCTTTTCTTTTGTGATCGTGTACTTTCTCGGTATTGATGAGTCTGATGTGCCTTTGATTATTTTACTTCTTGGGCAGCTGTACCTACATAGGTATGCATTGATTGATATTTATAAACAAATGACTAGTATGGCCTCGAGGTTTTTTGTAGCCGACTGGTCAGCTTTCTCATTCTCATCGATTTTTCAATCATGGAAATCTCTTATGTTATATTTGGGTTTTCACGAATCGTGTAATTTTCATTTTACATTCATCATTCTAAGGCACTCTTTGTGTATTCAGGATGTCTCTTTTGAAATCTTTACTACCTCTTCCAGATTTCTAATCTTGGGGATTTGATATAACCAACTGAGTTCCATTTTCATCAATGGTCACATTGAAAGACGAGCAAACCAGAGTGTAAATCGTTTAGCTAGACCTATTCCAAATATTATATTTCCTGAAAAATAAACTTAGAACATATTTATTTACATTCTATAAGTGTACGTCTACGTTCTTCGGGATACATTACTATCCCAGCACTTACTCGCTGGACGGTGGAAATGCAAATGTACGCCATCAGAGGGGGTAGTCGAGAAAATGGGATAGAGAAGGGCAGGCACTGATGATCGTCAAACATAAAATTAGCCTTGGTAAAGTAATTCAACGCAATCAACTCGGGCAATGTCGGTCCGCGCACGCGAAAGCGCTCTGTGCGATTTTAAAATTTGCATAATAACACCAAGAAGAGACTCCTGGCCAATTTGGACGAGCGGCGCAAGCGTTCCATCGTAGGATTTCATTAGTCTTATGTGTCAACGACTCCACTATTCGAATCACGCGGTTCCCTTAATTCAATGTCGATATTGAGGCCGACCTTATATAAATTAAACATTCATCGATGTGTGTGCATCGAGTAGACAAAATACGCGAAAATCCCCTGCGGTATCTACAAAATGCATAAAAATCCGTTACATACATTATTTTTTCCTTTACTTAAGTGAATAACATAATCTTGCAACTCACTACTTTAGCGAACTTTCCAAACGCGAGCGTTCATAGCAGAAAGCTGGCGACAGACTTTCTAATGCAGGTCACACCTTCAACTCGCTAAAGCGAAAAACTTTCGCAAATGATGGACCAGCCTTGTCTAAATGAAGGTTTAAGAGAGTATCACCAGGGTTGTCGCAGAGCTTTTTTAATCTTTTATTAGGGATCGCCAATTATGATCTATTAGAATATGAGATTATATTTAAAAATATCAGGAATGTTCGCGATTCTCTTAACTTTCTCTTACGCTACTGTTACATATATAAAAAATATGACAACCGGCGTGTAAAGATGAATAACTGCTATGTTCTCTCATATCATATTGTAAATTATATACGTTTAACTTTTTGACGTAAAACGTATTTAAAATCACACCGAAACACACGGGGGCAGAAATGTGAACCGTAACTAAAAGGTCTATATCGTCTTGTCTCAATAATTTCTAAACTATTAATCTTAGAGACGTAAGTGCGATGTAATTACTTAACGTATATAGTCAACTCGCTAATACGATCTTGATTTTGCGACGGGGGCAGGTGGGTTTGCGGGGAAAGGGCACCACGCTGTTGGCCAAAACCGCAATTTCATTCAGCGTAGCTCACGACTCAGACGTGATAGCGCGGTGATTCGTGCGTGTGTGTATAGAGTTCATTATGACCGATTAGGTTAAGCAAAAAATTGCGTATTTTGGACATTATTTATACGTTAAAAATGTAAAGTAAGCTTATAAAGAGTATTGAAATAAAATATGTCGACCTCAACCCGTCCAAGGGGCCAGTCGAAAATATAAATCACGGCCATCGTAGGAAAGAGGAGGCTATGGACCATGCAAAGGTATTCCAATGGCCGTCGCCAAGTGAGCGAGGCGGTTTCGGGAGCGTTGCAAAGCTAACACGGCACGCTCAGTGAACGACGCCGACTCCGCGAGCACCTCTACCGCTGTTGTGCCTGTACCAATGGACATAACGAGTGAAGATACCACCCATACATCCGTCAAAGACATCTCCGAACTGAGGGATATGAACATCAGTCAAAATGACGCGATTCAAGACTATTGGCGAGCAGCGGACGAACACTTCAAAACGGTATTCGAAACTAATCCATTTGAACTATATTGCAGCGTTTGTGATGGAATTTGGTTTGACAGAGATTAAAAAAAGGTGAAAGGACCATGTTCAGACCATGGCCCATAAAAATTGTAGCCAAATATTAATCGAAGTAAATATTATATACCACACAGTATCTGCTTTGTATTATTTTTTTTAGAACGAAGTGAGTCTCGTTTTCATATCAAAACTTAAAGCGACTCGCTGCCGTTGGCGTTTTACATTTTAAATCAACGGCTGTATGCCCAGAAACAGCCTCACCTATTTTTTTAGTTCAAATTTCTTGCGGTTCTAATTGCTAAATTCACTGGTATTTATTAGTTAACTAATCTACGGTAGATACGGCGGTGTGTGTAATGAAAGTGGGAGCGCGGTGATGTAGGGAGAATGCATTCGCACCTAACGGGGTGTTATTGATTAGTTAGTCAGTCAGTGGGTGGTGGGCGAGCGGAAAAGCTCGCTTTTGCTGGTGCTTGGCAGGGCGCACCTCGCTGGAATATTCATGATTTACTTGCTGCGGGTTACGCAATTGTAATTCAATTACTGGTTGCTCTATTGGAAACAATAAGAGAACGAGCACCATCCGCGCGCACCGCGAAATACAAATATTAACCTCCTATTCAGATAGCCCTTCGCGAAATGAAACTATCATGGCCAAGGATATGGCCAGCGAACGGATGTCCCTTTATTCATACTGGACAAGGTTTAATTTTTGCGTTGTTAGAGTTTAAAGAAAAAACTTCAACAACCTGATTTATTATTGGGTCCATGGAGGACCGTGGCGCCGGTCGTGGTCAACATCGTGTTGCTAAGTGACTTAATTGACGTTGCTATGGGTTCATTAGAAATCGCAAATTCAGTCATTGTGTCAGAGGCAGTGGGTGTAACACTGGGGTGGGTGCGACGATATTGATCCAAATTTCAAACGAGGTGTTTCTGTAAGAACAACTCGAAAACAAAGTTATATCCTATCGAAAAGCGTTTAAAATTTTGTTAGGGCGTTAATTTGAGCTCTAGATAAGTATATTTTATTCTTTAGTCAATAAGCAGAAGTCTTGTTATCGAGAGTATTATTTTGGTTTCTCCTCTCCTTCTTTTTCTTTCATTAGTAACAGACGGGACTGAGCATAATTTGATCGATTTTGGCGCACGCATACGCATCATCTAGCATGGTTTCGGGCTTTGGATGGCTAGCTCCACTGCACAAATTATATAAACAATCTACAAAACACGCCCTAAATAAATAAAAAAACATTTGGGGTATGAATCAAATAATACATAAGGTAATCACCTATCGAGTTTAATAATAATTCACGACAACAACATCAAACTTAAGTTTATGTTCGAACAGTGTCATAAATATTCTACGCTGTACCTCACCGTATAAAGCAATTTCGCGTAACTTCGTCCAAACTTTGGTAAAATAGCTGTTCGCAAAATTATAAGGTTTCCATGTAGTTATAAAAATTACATAATAATAATAGCATATTAAACATAAAACGTGCAGAAGAAAACAAGGAAAACCCGAGTATAAAGTAGCGCAGCGTATGGGAAAAGAGGCGAAAAAACTGCGACAGTATGTCGTCGATTGTGCACTTTCAGGACAGCGGCCGAGTGCGGTCAGTAACATATTGGGTCTAATTGAAAAGCGGTCCGACATGAACGGAATCAAAGCAAAAATAAAGGCGAGCTCTTTTATTTCCCATGGAACCGAACTCGGGAACAATGCGAGCGAATGTAAGGGCGAAAAAGGCGGCGCCGCCTTTTGTGCCCACTCCATACTGGCGGAATAAACGTTAACCTTCCCATTTAATATAATGCGATGCCTGCTTTCCGTGATTTAAGGATACTCGTAATCGCAATTTATTATTGTAATTAGGACCAGGAAAAAAGAAATTAAGGAGAAAGCTTCCAGCCGCTAATTGAGATGAAAATCCATCAGAGAACGCTGAAGTGGTTCAGATTTACATATGCAGAATGGAAATTCGGTGCCTCATTCTGAGGAGTTGGTCGGTCGGTGTTTCTAGTATCTGGGCAAGTCTCAGATATGTCGACGGAGGTTCAGAAGTGTACCATTTTCCCCGCTTTCTCTTTTCGTCGAATTGTAGTTTCATTAAACAGCGCATATTGTTTTCAGCGAAAGGAGACGAGGGGGAAGTCGCTACTCGTTTAGCTGGAAATGGATTTGTTAAATCAAACGAACTGGATTAAATGTAGCCTAACCGCGGCGACCTCTGCACCAATTGGCCTGACCGATTCTCTTTGAGTCGCGCGGAGGGGCGTATAATTCAGAAGTGGCAGCGGGCAGCTCACGTCGCTGCCACGGCTTGGAGCGCGGCCAGCAGCTAGCACCAGCTCAGATTCCTCACAAGGACAAAATTAAAAATTTAATTAAAAACACGGAGCGGCGGCGCCCGACAAGGAGTATCACGCATTGCTTCGCAAGAAATGTCCGTCTTACGTTCTTGATTTGTTTGTCCCGAAGACGTTGCACTGCAGCGTTAGGAAGACATTTTTTAATTAAACAAACACGGTTGAATGCAATATCTCTTTTATACATTTATCGAGGTTTATAGCTGAAGATTGTACTGAAGGCGTTAGTCCGAATCTAAATGATACTTTATTATAAATATAAACAGATTTGAAGTATAATGCTGTCGTAGTTATTTTTGTCCTCCTTTCTGTCTTATTGCTGTCCTCCTTTCTTGTCATGCTGCAAAATTAAGTCACTTTCACGGCCGAACAAAACTGCTTATCGACGGCGTTTGGCTTTAGTCTGCGTATCGCGTTGGTGCGGAGCAAACTTCACTCAGCGCCATACTTTTGCGAGTTTTTACTTTCTTCCCAGTTCGAGCAGGGCTTGCTTTTTATTAATAGGCGGTTGCAAGCACCGATGTTTCTTTGAAGGACGTTTCGACAATAATTTACGCAAGTGTTCACACGTCCAAATCGAAAGTACCTAAGTACATAAGCATATCGCGGCGCCATCGGACTATATTGTCGGTCGTCCACTTGAGCTATGCTGCGACTGAGTATGTGTTGAGTTGAGCGGTCTTACTTAGTTTTAAACATAGTTTTCCATACTTACCTATAGGAATGACGTCCATTAGTGCTATGCCACGTAGCTTAGCTCATGCTACAGCCTACTGACCCATCTCGCGCGCAGCTTTGACTGCCTCGGCGAGCGATTTGATACTGCACGGCTAATTTCCCCCTGTTCTCCGCCCGCTTACTCATTACCGCGCACCCATGATTAGTTCAATTCGAAAAATGTTTTTAAATTGTTTTTAAAATGCTCATTCAAGGTACCTACCAAATAAGATGTGAAATTCACCGTGACTGCTGATGTTGTATTGACTGTTGCTTTATTTTAGTGATAAGTTAGCCAGATTCTGCATCAGCGTTTCTTTTTGTTCATATACATGCTTGCCAGCGCTAGCTTTTCTAAACGAAGTTATTATCGCTGTCTTCTTTTGTTCCTAATCCATAAGTGCCAAATTCGATCTACGTTATGCACAATGAAACAAGTCTGCACTTTTTGAGCAACTGGAATACTGAGCTTAACTAATGACGCACAACATAACTGGAAGATGGACAAACTTATCACGAACTGTACTAAGATCACCTCGAAACACATCTCGACACCGCACAGCTTAAGTGGACGCCGGGCTTAAGTGTTGAAAATAATCATCTAAGTGAATGTACAGCTCGTCTCTCTAGCTAACTTTGCCCGGGTGGCGCGAATAGTGGGGCGAATTAGCGTCCAATTTGGCAATAATAGAGTGCAAAGAAGGCGAAGTTTGCCGTGGGATGGCGAGTAATTGGCTCTGGGACGGCTACGCGGCTCTTCGCCGCTCACTAAAACGCCCGGCACGACGATGAAAGTTTCTCATTTCGCCCGCCTTCTGATCAAACGACGTTTGCGAATTAACCCCGAGCAGATAAGAGCCCAAACGACGCCGCCATGCGCCATCTGACCTAATTATTATCCATCAACGTGAATGCGAACGCAAAACTGCCTGCCGCGCCGAGCTTTTATTTGCATCTCTCCATTGTCGCACGAGCTGTGAGAATTTTTCTAAGTATGCATCATTGCCCAAAAGTGTATCTGTCGCCTGATATCTAACGCAATATGAATTATCGCAACGTAACATGGCTAAAATGACACATATCTATATTCATTTGGTATTTATATCTATGTAATTTATTATATATTTAATTAAATATGTAATGTAATTATATATTGGTATATACGTAATGTAATTATATTTGTATATTGGTATATATGTAATGTAATTATATTTATATATTAGTATGTATGTGATTACATATTGGTAATACATAGTTATGCATAAAATACAATATTCTTAATATTGAAATGATTAGGTACTCTGTAAGTAGGTATATATTTATATACTGTGGGAATATAACATATGTATATAATGGGCTCGATTCGTTTCTTCATGAATTAAAATCATAAATTAGTTCATGTGAACGGGACAAGGTAATGCGTTAGAGTGGAATGTGAAACTAATTTCCAATATTAGTTCATGAAGAAACGCAATCGGGCCCAGTATATGTATGCAGAATTATAGATTTTAATATAAATTTAAAGTTATGTGCGCACAGGAAACCTCGGAAACAAACAAGAAAAGAATCTACCTTAGTACGGCCATTATCCTAATTGGGTAGTTTTTGTGTATATAACTTTTTTGCTACTATCTAATAGAATAAAGAGTTATTATTATTATTCTTAAAACGAATTTAAATATTGGGCCGTACAGAGAAGAAACATATGGAGACTAGCTTATAGTTAAATAATTGAGGTCATGAGTTGTTAAACTATGCCGGTTCTGAATAAGTACAATTCATAGGGGACTCAGAATGCGAGAACCGGTTCATGTCGTCACAGGTCGGGTGTTTTTAAGCGAAGAGTTTGAAGTTTACAGATTTTATTTAGTAACCCGCATATTTTACTTACTAGCTGAGATCTCCCATATATTAACTACTGTCATGTAAGCTATCCAGTTTTCGCTGATTATAAGCTTTCCAAGTAAATGTCGGGTTTCCCGTATTCACGTCACTAGTGTCTTAACGAGTTATCTATCGAGATGGATATAACATGCCGCAAAATGACGACGAAATTTGGCCCGTTATTCATTTTTTCTCAAACCAAAACTGCGGCACGAGATTTCGCATGCTATTCGTTTTTTCTCCAACCAAAATTGCGGGAGAGTTTAAGCGGAAACACGAACGAGAGAGCGGTGGATCCGATCGTATTTCCATACTGCTTGAAATTCCTATGAGTGAAAAGTCCGCCGCGCCGCGCCGACCTCAAAAGTTTTTAATAATGCGTAACAATCGCATACACGTCTACCGTTTTCCAGAGGGCGAGTGCGAGTTGTATTTGGGGAGGACGTAGCCACGAGTAGCGCCGACGACGCGACGCGATGTACAGTCGGCATGATAATGCCGAAAGGCAAACAAGATACGGCCAGAAGCTGCTCTAATAGACTGGACTCGCTTAAGCTGTCTAACACAGCTCGTGTGTGCACATTAAAGCGACGTGCTTCAAGCCTTAATTCGGGGCCGAAATACAATTTAACACGAAGGTCCGCGGGTCAGGCTTTCAGGTCACTCCGCTAAAGTTTCGCTTTTAATCCCATCCCCGTAGCTCGTAAGCTAGGCACATTTTAACATACGAATTGAATTAGGAGGAGTTGAACTCGCCTGCCGCCATCTTGTTTTGATAATGCATCCGGTGGCCGATTTTCTATAGCTGCACATATTAGTTCAATAAAATTAATCGACCATGTACTAGTGGACTGTATTGCAAATGATATTTATAGGAAGTTTTATTGCTTAATATGTCCACAATCTGCGAATAGGTGCTCATCGTTATCTGTGAGGTTTTTATGCGTGATATTGGTAATTATAATTGATTTTAGAGCTGACTACCAAAACTTTAGGATCGTCCATCGCTATCCTTCACGCGTGGAATCGCAGCGATTGACTTGACATCTCGTGAAACATTGCGGAAACAATCTCAATTTACGAACGCTACTTTGACTATCTAAGGCTATTGTGAACATTAGCGAGCAACTTCGAGTGTTATCTGCTACGGGCGAACCCGTCCACCCCGGATCGTTTCAACGAACTTTATCGCTTTATCACCCCGGAGCGAAACACAGAGACACTAAGTACCAAGCTCCACCATAGCCCGCGAGAGGCCAATTCCTTACCACGAGGCACTGGTAATTTTCAAACCCAGTGGGGTATCCTCGTGCCCTGGCTCCCAGATTTGGTCGGATTCCTCCGACCTCTCGTCTGGTTGCGAGTTCGAAGTCGCTTGCGCGATCCCTTACCTCGAGTAAGCGGTAACTCCTCACTGAAATTATTTCGGATACGGAGCGTCCTTTGCTCGGCACTACCACCCGAGATCGAGTGACCCACGTATCGCGTCTTAGACAGCTTGAGGTACCTACTTAACCCCGCTTTTTTAAGTCGCATTACGCTTCTAAACCCCTTCGGGTATCAGTCAGTGACAACGTGGCCTGTATGCCCGCCCCGTGTGTCCAGTTCCGCCAAGTTTCCGTCCCCAGATCCACCGCACAGCGGGTTTACCAGGTTGGTCCCTATTCGAGAAGGCTACCCTGGATAGGAGCTGTCCCGTGAGCTGAGCCGGTTAAGTTGACATAACGGCCATCATAGCCCAAGCTACACGGAACCGTTAAGCACCCGAACGACGGTGGCTAGTTAATAAGCTATAATGTAGATCACTTTTATTAAATCATTAAAATAAAGTATCGTCGTAACTTAAATTGGGGTTTCTCCTTGTGGGCCGTCATCAGCGGAAAATTATCTCCTTGGTGAGCTATGCAGCTTGCTCACTATCATCGGAGTCTAAGGTGAACTTTGCTCCGTCAAGTGTGAGTTGACAATTGCTGGGTTCGAACCGCCATCCCAGGATGTTATAACGACCTGTGTCATCCTTTCACCCTGGCATGAGTCGCAATTACTATGTACGTTTGCGATTTAAAATCTAGCTCTACCATGAGGCAAACTTCAAACCGTTAGGCACTGGCTATGCATCCTCGCGCCCTGACTAGCAGATTTGAACGAATTTCTCCGACCTCCGGTCGTGTTACGGCAACGGTCGCTTACGCGGCTTCCACCTACTGTAGCGGCAATTTGTCGCTGGCCCTTGGCACCCATGCCTGACATGCCACCCGGCATTGGGTGACCAACGGTCCGTTTCTAAGGATAGATAATAGTAGGTTACAATCTACTCTCGCTTCTTAGGAAACGTACGTTTCCAGACTACCCCGGTAATTCGCCGGTTGGACAGGCTTAGCAAACCGAGCAAGCACAATCGCCCAAGGGCTGCTCGAGCCAGTTCTCCCGGTGCTCACAACTGATCACAACTGCCTACAACTGCAAGATACAACCGTAGGCAAAGTTTCCTGAGGCTTTTCAAGGTAGTAGTACCTCTTCGAGAAGCAGAGGGTGGGACCAGAACCATGAGTTGCGCCGACCAAAGAACATAATCTTGCCATTAGGCCCAAGCTGTATGGAACCATTCGACCCTCAACTTCGCATCTGTCAGATCGGACTTCCGAAGATTGCGATAGCTCTAGAAGATTGCGGTCTGATACGCAAAGCGAAGTGGCGGCCCATACTGAGATCGGCGACCTTGCACCCTATTTACAGTCCAGGGTGCGGATGCATCACCCGCCTGGTCGACGGGGTGGTGGCTACCATCGCAACAGAATTCATATTTCAATTACAATAATAATTACTATACGACGTCAAGTTACACACACATGCCGTCCTCTGTATGCACATACAACTCAAACCTTTCTTTCGCCTAATAGGTGCACAACTCTCCGGAAATGCCAATAAAGCAAAGGAGTAAGCCGACCCGCAAATTGAATGAACATTAATT
This sequence comes from Micropterix facetella, assembly GCA_027564375.1. Classification (NCBI taxonomy): domain Eukaryota; kingdom Metazoa; phylum Arthropoda; class Insecta; order Lepidoptera; family Micropterigidae; genus Micropterix; species Micropterix facetella. The sequence goes on along the minus strand of JAOPUG010000036.1, from coordinate 26,871,925 downwards.
TACTAACTTCAGTGCAACTAAAATACGCTGTGTTTGCGGTACTGCCGAGATCGGCGACGAATATGTCAAAAATGAATCGTACGAAACTACCCATCACATTTCTCATGTTCACCATTGCATCAGTTTTATCTGCGGTTTCATACGCGGCGGACGTTTGCGGATTTCGCAAGGAAAAACTCCGCCGTATTATTATAATAAATCTTTTTCGAAAACTAGACAGGGATTTACGCTCAAATAACAGTACCTCAGATAGACTTAAGCGTCGACAAATTAAAGACAAACGGAGCGTATACAGTAGCGATTTTGTTTATTTATGTTAAAGCTGCCGAGGCCTTCGAAAATGAGGCTGAAAAGCATGAAATCTAAATACTAATATCATCGTATAAGATGACGCGACGAGGTGTTTTTGGACAAAATATGATTTTTCTAGCTCGTACTTCTCCCTATAATATGTGAATAATATTAAAAGGTTCACCTTGGAAATTTGAACATATCTAGCGCGGTTTGTGTATGAGAAAAAGGATAACTACATGCGTATATCCAGTTCAAGACTCATGCTGTAATTTTGGTGTCAGTGTATTTTGATCTGTAACCAAATTTCGCTATAATCAACGTAGGTATTCGACGCAGATTAACTTCCGGCGGTATTACCTAAATACATCGTTTTTGGTCCGAGGGATATGTCGGTTTCTGTGTACTTTGCAACTGCCCTAATTAGCATTTGCTTCAACCAAATATTGTAATACGTAATCAGAGACCAATCTGCAGTATTTCACATTCACCGCCAGATTTTCTGCTTACTTTAACTCCTTTCTGTAATATGAATACTCGGTAAATATGAGGCGTATTTCCCCACAATATTATCGTGAGGGCTTGCATAAAAGAAGGCAATCATTGATCCATCTATTCGAATAAAATAAAATTACTTTTAACACGCACATCATAAACTATTTTTTCTAATTAAAAAAAAATATATGACAAACAATACATTTTACACACGAAAATGTTGACGGTTGCAGAAAAATGTATTAGCGTCACCTATCGCCCGCTTTATAAACTACTTTTAATGGCATAGTTTATTGGTTTCATTTATGTCGCGAGTTTACGAATGTATTTTCGCTAATGTTTACAAAATTATTAATTTACAATTTGAGGCTAATGTAGAACACAGTCGATGGGAATATCAGCAGTGATATGGCTGTTGTTGCCTAACTAAAAGAAATACTTGTTCTGTGGTTGGCGGCTTTTAGTTTTTAAAATTTTTTGAATGATTTACACTATAATGTAGTTTAAAATACTTTTAAAATATTATATAGTCATATATATTTTCAAACTTAATCCTAACTTCTGTATAAATAACACTGGCCAACAACATTTTTGTAACTAGGGTTCTGATAACAGATTTACATTAAGCTCTTTGATTACAATAAAAGTCTCAAAGAAGACAGGGTTCTATCACGTCAAGTTTTTCAGTTACAGTCATATTACTGTTTGTATGGAACCTAGTACAGCCAAAAATGTATGTGCGGGTGGTACCTTTACAGATTGGTGCAATAATGAAATATAAATAAATTTAAGGTCATGTATTGTTCTGTCAAACTTTTTTTATTTATTACTTTCAATTAAAAAAAAATACTTAATATAGAAATGTCAAGAAATCACTTAAAAACTAAAAATTCTTCTTAGTGTACTTTTTCCTCTTGTACTCATTTCCGTCGGTTTCTCTTTGCAAGTACCAACAGTAATCCGCCATCATGCTGGAATTCCATTTTCCCTGAAAACGCTGTTCTATGGTGGCCATATCCTGGTGAAACCTCTCACCATGTTCATCACTTACTGCCCCGAGGTTTTCCGGAAAAAAGTCGAGATGCGAATGTAGAAAATGGATCTTGAGAGACATTCTTGCGCCCATTTTTTTATAGCAGTCCAACAGTTGCTTTACTAGAACAACATAATTATTATGCTTGTGATTACCTAAGAAGCCTTCTACTACGGCTCGAAAAGAGTGCCAGGCGGCCAGTTGAACAGGAGTGAGATGCTTTTCAAACTCTTTATCGTTTAATGTTTCGCGTATTTGCGGGCCAACAAATATACCTTCCTTTAACTTAGCGTCGGATATTCTGGGAAACTTGGCCGTGAGATACTGGAACCCAGGTCCATCTTTATCTAGAGCTTTCACAAAATTCTTCATAAGACCAAGCTTGATGTGAAGAGGTGGCAAGAAAACTTTTTCCGGCTTCACAAGTGGAATAAATTTTATGTTTTCTTTTCCAGGTGTAAATTCTTTTCTCTGAGGCCATGTTTTCTTTTTGTAATGATCATTCGTAGCTCTGCTATCCCATAAACATAAGAAACAGCAATACTTCGTGAATCCTCCTTGTAAACCCAGCAACAAGGCAACAACTTTCAAATCACCACAAATATTCCATTCAAATTCTTTGTAATTTATCAGATTTATCAGCAGAGACATACTATCATAAGTTTCTTTCATATTGACGGCATGAGCAATGGGAATCGAAGGTTTTTTATTTCCGTTGTGAAGCAACACCGCTTTCAAGCTGCTTTTAGAAGAATCCACAAATAGTCTCCAATCACTTGCATCATGAACTTGATTCATTTCTCGAAACAATCCATCGATGTCTTTGCAGTAACAAACGCCATCCTTCATTTCAAAATAAACCGATAGTGTTATGTTTCTTTTCCGAAACTAAGAAATTCTTGTTCCGCTTGAAAGTAAATTCCATTGTTTCAGTCGTGAGGCAAGCAATTCTTGACGACAAAACAATGCATCATATAACTTTGCATTATTTTGTCAAAAGATCCGATCAAGGAGTCGGACCATTGATTTGTTTTCACTATATAATTTTAAAAACTATTTATTTTTGGTACAACACGTTTTCTACGTACTCGCTTTTATAACAAAACGCTACAAGTTTGTTACAAACTAATTACAAGTTTGTAGCACGTGTAGTCAGCTTTATATCGCCAAATGTTAAAAAAAATTTAAAGTCGTTTTTTTTTTAAAAAACAGCTTACGCAGGTTTTTCCATTCAACAGAGCCGCGCGTTTACGTTTTGTCGAAACCTACCCCCGCGTATTAAGAAGCATTATGCTTCCAGACCCCTCCGGCTATTCGTCAGTTGAGCAAGCCTAGTAAACCGACCAATACATCAACCATCCAGGGCCGCCCGAGGTGTTCTCCCAGATCAATCGCAATAGCGGGATCACCGGTTAAGTCCCACTTCGAGAAGGCTGCTGGTGTGAGTTGAGCTGTGAGTCGGGTCGACCGAGTTGACAAATTTGCCATATGACTCGAGTTGCACGGCCCCATTAGACCCCTAGTAAACCGACCAATATGTCAACAGCTCAGCTGTCCGAAATATTCCCCAAGATTCGCCGCACAGCGGGTTTACCAAGTTAGTCCCTCTTCGATGAGGCTCCCGGATATGAGCTGCTCCGTAAGTAGGGCAGACCGAGTTGGCAAAAAGTAATCATCTGGCCGAAGCTGCGACGGAACCGTTCGGAATCGGAATCACAAAGGAGCAGAACAGTGCGAAGTTAGTTTGATTCCGTACTAAGTACTTATACCAAATCGAAAACATAGATCCACTTATTCTATCCAACCTGAGGCGCTTCTCATACTACAGAATTGTAAACGGGTCACCATGGGTCTTCGTCGAGTCTTAGTTCGGAAAGCTTACCTTTCAAGTCTTTATGAACTTATAAGTTGTGTGTGTATAGTGATCAAAATGCAGGAAATGTATTAGGAAGAAATGGTACTTCAATCATGCAGTCTCTCCGCAGTAACTTTATTGCGAAACTCGCAAACTGGCTTTTGGACTATATAAATGAAAGTTTGTTATTATTTACTTGCAGGGCTTGTGCGGGTGTGTGGGTGCGGAGTTGTCGCGAAGGGCGGCGGGGGCGGCGATGGTGGGGGAGCGGGGCGGCGCGGCGTAGGGCGGGCAGCAATGCCCCGTGCGCCCGCCGCAGCGACTCTCCTGCCGCTCATCATACCACTACTGGCAGTCAGAGCGTGCACAGCGGGTATGTATTACTGCGGACACTCTATTCTGTTACGACTCCCAAGAGACCACAGCGGCATCAAAGCTTCATCAATTTATAATCTTACTGATGGAGAATATGGCACTCTGAGAAAAAACAAAGATATGATCTCTTTAAATAACTTCCTAATAATAAATCTTCCTGATTAAAATAATCACCAAACAAGAAGAGGACTTCGAAAAGACGTCACTATCATATATAATGTATTTGGGCATAATAGTGTATAACTATTTTTGACGAGCAAAACGTCGTTGCCTAAATGTAAACATAACGCCACTGTGATACAGTGAGATGCGTCCTGCCAATAGGTCTAAATCTCACTTTGTCATTCATTACCGTAATGTCGTATCATCTATAAAACCGTGAAAGCAGAGTGTAGCACCATTAAAATAACTCAATATTACCAGGCAATCAGCACGCTACGATGTATGCAAGGTTGTAATACCAGTACTGTAATATCGTGTCACCATGCAAACAGTAAAATGATCCTTCCATTACCAGACATTCCAAGAGTATTCACATTCATCGATCTAACTAGCCAATTAAGATGGCAGTTTTGTAAAAATACTTTCAGCAACGATATTAAAATACTGTATTGTTCGCATTCTATCAATTAACTTTGCGCTTTAAGTGAACGAGCTCGCCATCTATTTGTTTATTCGTGAAATATACAGCATTCATATTAAATAAACAACAACAAAAAATCAATAACAAATCCAATAATATTTTTAAATACCAATTATAAGTAATGAATTGATATGTAGGTATATACGCCAATTAAATTTAGAATTTAAAATAGTTTACCTATTTTATTTTACTACGTTTTTATTAGGTCGCTTTCTTGTACGTCTGTTTGTCTGTGCGGTAGAAATCTTGCAATCGATTTTAAACTGACTTCCCGATATTAAACTGACTTAGTTGAAGTTCAAGAAAGTGTATGTTCTTGATAAAATGAGACCCGATATCAAGTGGTGATATCAAGTGGTGAGATTTGAGGATAATGAAGCAGCTAGACTTTGCTCAAACATATTTGAGCGATAAACAAATCGTCCAAGACATCAAGATCTGGGTTATTATTTTCCAAATATGTACCTAATTGAATTTAGGATGAATTGTGATTGATGAATTGCTAGTAACTTGTGATTGATAAGGTGTGAACTGTGAACTATTCATGCATCAAATCATTATCTATTGCATGCGCCCCACGTTTTACGTTTTCTTTATGGGGCTAGGAGAAATTATTTTATACCGTTTAGTATATTTTATAAACGTGGTAAATTAATAAATAGTTTTTATTTAAATAATTGTTTATTTGTTGTTTCAATATGTGTAAATAGATTAATCAAAGTGTAAATAGATAAAATATGTGTGTGTTTATGCAGGTGTGTGCAGGTGTATGATGTGTACATGTATGTGTTTATATATGTGGGATAGTATACAAATATATATGGTAGAGTATGCATGGCTGTGCGTGTGTGTGAATGTTGAATAACCACTCATTCTCTCAACACTTTTGTTCACTATTTTTTTTACGAAGGCATCGAAAGTCATATGAGGGACGCCAACCGTACAGTTAATTAATCATTGTGTAAATTCACGATTATCTTGAGAATAGCATTTTTATCATACATTATATTACTACGAGGCACCACAAATGAGTGCATTGACCTCGTATGTTATAGGACACCCTAAGGATGATGTTTCGTAGTAAGTTTGGACTGTCTCCTAAATTATGTAAAAATGATCAAATCGCCTGTTGGCGTCGTTCTATGAAAGTGTCAAATTTATGACAGTTAAGTTATTACATATAAGTGCCAAAATGAAGAAAATTTCTGTAATATAAATATTTATGAAATATTGGTTGGATTCTTACAATATAATTAATGTGTCATATTGTAGACATTATATATACAAGAATCATATTGAAGAAGCGTAGTAGAGAGTTTTTAGTGGAGCTATGCTGGAGAAAGGCTTACTAACACATAAGATAGAACCTAGCATTTTGTAAGCTTTATCACCATGGCATCAATTTGCCTATTGAAGAGAAATGTATTGTTCAGTAGCACTCTAAGGTCTCGTACCACTTCAACACTTTCAATTGTATTACCATTAATTATGTAATCGTAGTAACCTTTCTTATAGCATAAGTAAAATAATTTTGTGACACTTTTAACATTGATGTCGATGTGATTTTGCTGGCAGTATAAAATTAGTTTGTCTAAACGTCTTAGATTCTAAAGCAGTCGACCACGCCATCCGCTGGTATATAGATCTACAGATCGTCTGCGTCAGCAATATAATCCGAATTAATTGAGCATTTACCTATATCGTTAACATTGATGTTAAACAATAACGGCCCTAAGTTACCCCTGATGGGATGCTGGAAAACGTTGTCCAGTACCCTACCCTTCCACTTTGATGACCTGGTGACTATTAAGTACATAAGACGATAGCCATCTAAGTAGGTCACCATGGATTCCGAATAACTTCAATTTGGCGATTAGGATGGAGTATTAGGCGCGACCAAATGCTTTAGTGAAGTTCGTGTAGATAACGACGGTTTGCCTATGATTGTCCATATATTTAAATATTTTATTAACGAATGCAGTATAAACGATGTTCATACTGTATACTGCAATGATGTTCAAACTACCCTGCACTTCGTGTGCGAAAGCTAATACCAAAAGAAACACCCACCTGAGTGGCTACTACCTCCAAGCTGAAGAGGTAAAATAATTCAGCTGCAAAAGTTTTTTTTGGGGCTTTTTCAAGGCTTATTGAGACTTGTGTCATTACGACCATTTCTAGCCTATTATGCAGTAGTACGTTATTTCTAGCCGCAGTACGTTATGGCGATGAATTGTTTTACCTCTTAGGCTTGGAGGTAGTAGCCACACAGATGGGTGTTTCTTTGACGTATCAGCGGGCCACATTCGCACACGAGGTGCATGATAGTTCCCTTTGCTTCTTGGTAGAATTTGCACACTTTTGTGTCCCTGAGCTAGATGTTGAACATGTGTCACAATGCCCCGTGAGCGCCCTCACCAGCATGCATAGATTGTTCTTATTTAGCGCTAAAGCCTCATGGGCAGTGTTACGATCATAAGTTTTGATTATAGCTTTAGAATGATTCAAGTCTGGCGTGTTATTACAGCGGTTGAGAGATTGTTCTATACGTAGTTTCTTGAGCATTATATTTGCCAGGGTTTTTGTACGCCACATCAAGGTTCATGTCCATATAACATTCCCTTTGCTCCCGTTTTAGCAAGTTCATCGGCTTTTTCATTGCCCTCGGCCCCGGCATTACCGGGAACCTATCTTAGAACTATCCTGTTATTTTCGCTTAAGAAATTCAACACTACCACGCAGTTTTGCACCAGATTTGCAATTACAGTTTCCGATACGATGGGTTCAAGCTGAAAATATTAAGCAATCCAGCGGTAAAGCTTACTGCGATTCCTAAACGACGCAAAAATTAGCGCAGAACTATAATTCTGCGCTAGTAGGTGGCGATTATACTAGTACAGAAATAGACGCAGTGATACAAGGCTCAATAGACCTTGAAACAGCCCCACACCAAAAAAAAAATATAAAAAAGATGTTAATAACCTTTTCTTTAAAACATTTTTTCAATATTGACAGATTTGAAATAGGCCTGTAGTTCTCAATGATATTTTTAGCACCATTCTTGTGTATTGGAACAAACAGCTCGTTTTTCCAGGCAGATGAAATTAGACCCTCGTTAATTGAGCTTCGGTAAAGAATTGCTAAAGGTTTTGCTAGAGACTTCGAGCATTTGACTGGAAAGGCGGCAGGAATATCGTTACTTGTCGCCCCTTTGTTAGGTCCGCGCCTTCTTTAACAGCATCGTTGCTGAGTTTTACCCAGATGAATAACGAGCTATCTTTTTCGTCGATTCGATGATTGACCAAAACACTTTACGATGTTTGTAATTTCGTCACCCATATTTCTAATATAAACTTCGAAGCACTCCTTTTACATTTTTTTCTGGCGACATAGCAGTAACGCAAAAGTGTCATAATCGAGGGGTTTTGATGTTTCTTCCATTTTGGTGACATATTTTTATTTACTATTGGCAATATTCGCTTTCGAAGAAGATTACCATATTAAAAATTTACTTTTGCTGACAAGATATGAAGGGATAAAAGAGAGTTTCGCTTTAGTAAAACGATCGCAAAAATATCATCTAGCTAACCGTTGCAGTGAGAGGTCTCAGTCAATGAAAATTATAAAATCATTGATCGCAGAATAGTCACGTTTTGTAAGGGTATATTAATAACGACGTGCAAATTACCGGTCGGAATTTATTGTCACGTAGGATTTAATTTAATTACTTTTTAATTTGTCATTCACAATAATGTACAGTAAAATGGACAACATGTGCCTATAATTAAAATTTCATAGATAAAAATCCAGTAACAAAAGACTGATAACATGATACGCCCAAAATAGTTGCCAGTGATCCTATCTTAATGTTACCTAAATATGGCAACGCTGTTTGACATAATGTACCTACTGTTTTTATGCGCCAAATATATATTAGAGGTTCATAAAATTTAATATGTATATATATTGAGGGTTTATTCGATAACTTCATAATGATTAATGGAGAAAAATGTCAACGGTTTCTTATACGCATAGTCGATCCGCTGATAAATCACTTTGAAGTATTCCCACCTACGATATAAACAAATATCCTAAATCACCGTGTGCACTCTAATTGGTTTCCGAGGATGGTTCTAGCTCCGGTGAGATACTTGAGGAAGTGATGGAAAACGTTTTGAATATGTACACTGGTTAAAAATGGGAAATTAAAATTTTGAAACCGAATGAAAATATAATAAATACTTGCGTTACAAAAATATAATAAATAAATACTTGCGATAAAACTACGCTTTTACATAAAAGTCTTAACCTATCGTTATAATGAGTAAGTTGTATCTTGTAGCGCCAGACTCTAATGAGTGCTTTTTAACGTATTTAAAATACGTATAAAGGTAAGCGTCCCCAGGTCCGTAACGTACGGGTCGTATCAAATGGATTGTTTCGTGGTAGTGCGTCCACTGTATCCGTACAATCGGATTGCCAATTGGATCCGTACAATCGGATTTAAACAATAGCATTCGCATTTTCTTAGCCAGTGAAAGAGCGGAAACTGTGCGAGATAAAATGAAAAGTGATGGAGAACTTGTTTTGAATTTGTCGAAGAGGAACTTGTCCACATTACCTTGCGTACCTTGGTTCGAATAATGAGGATATTATAAATTATACAACTCTTCGTACTCTTTCCTATTTGTAATTAGCCGTGCGATGTCTATGCTCGTCGCATACATTTATCGCAACAACACGCGTGTACAGTACGAGTGCCGAAATGTAATAAAAAGCGCCTTACGCCCAGCGGCTGTGCGTTTACTGTTGGGAAATACGCATGACATCATTGGCACGCATCTGAATAGTTGCCCCTCCTAGAAATTGCGTCGACTTTACTGACAAGCTGATGCGTCCGATCCGTCCGCTGTCGATCAGTGGACGTACTTGTATGACTTCTAAATTCCGTTTGATCCTTCCGATGCGTACGACGTGTAACTTAGCACACCATACTTGCTATGTCACTGGCAAATTACTATTATATTTCACCTTGCAGTAACACCGCATAATACGGCATTTCGACAAGAAAATATGTTGCGATCCAGTGCGATGGTATTACCGTCATTGCGTAGAATTGTGTTATGTCGAATCAAAAAATTACATCATTATCTAATCAAAAACTATCCTTATATTTCCGACGTAATCGAACCATATCATACAGATTTATGTAAATGTGTAACAGAATTAGTCCAGCATTTTCCATTTCATGATTGTAACTGCTGGATTATTTTCTCTCATTGTGCACGATTATGATTGCTTGGAACAAAAATAGTTAAGTATAAGATCATAGAAAATTATAATGAAAAATACCATAGGAACGGCATAGTAGATCCTAAAAATATATAAATTAACTTTCTTATGTGGTTATTTTGTCACAGAATGTGCAACAAGGCACTTTGTAGATATCTAAATGCGAACTTGATGTTTTTTTATTGCGAATTCGAATGGAGTTCCAGGTGACCTATATTCAAAGGAAGGCTTTTAAACTCGAAACGTAAATGGATTTCATAAAATAACACAACAAAGCACCCAGTCTCCAGTAAACTGAGTGGAGTGTCACTTGCCCCGACTCGCCCTAACGGTCGGCTTATATCAAACTCTCCAGAGATTTAATCCGTCGGCAGGAAAATGTTGGCAGGCTGTTTAGGGAAAACCCACGAAAGTTGCCGAATAATCAAACGAAACGCGGGCTTAGTTGATACGATGGTTTTTTCGATTTTCTTTTCGAAGTAATACCTAGAGTTATTAATTTACAAAACTATAGAAAGCATTCATTTTCATTTCCTGAATTTTCCGAAAGTCGAAAATAGAATAAATCAAAAACAAAACCAACCTTTATGAGGTGATTATTAAATCATTATCAAACGCTTATTTATGATTTCGAAAGGTACTTAACTGGACCTAATTTCGGAAACCTATATTAATCACCTATGGAAATGGGCAATTGGCTTGATCAATTTTAAACTCCCAGTTTCACCCTTGTGGGATCTTATTTCGAAAAATTCTTCCCTAGCATCACCTTATCCAACAAAAGTAAACTTCATGCCAAAGTTCAGATTACAGCTCTTCGCCATTTTAGTTCGGCGTTGATCTTCAGTGATTAAGGTTGTCGCGTTTAATTAATATATATTTTCTCAACC
>JAOPUG010000036.1:26698963-26711729 GCA_027564375.1 Micropterix facetella | reverse complement strand
GCTGGTATTTTATTGCCGTAAGAATGGTATCTCCGCGCAAGCAATAATAGGATTCGGTGTATTGGCGTCCGCTGGTGTTTAGCTTGGCAAATCATTCCGCTTGATTTAACCAACATAGGCGCCTTAAAAATGAGTGCACTAACTTTATGGTGCACCAACGTTATGGGTCTATTCTTGCATTCTACAAACCAGAAGGCGTAATTATGGTTTGTTAATAATGTTAAATATTTATCTAAACATGGTATTGATTAAATAATCGTAATAATAATCGACGATTGCGATTAACCCGTAAATTTTAATAAAAGCCGATTACAATTATTAATCGTAATCGTGATCGTTCTATCGCTACGAAATACATCAAAGTTATGAAAAAAGTATGGATATACGAGAATGTACTCATACGAGTAATTTCGTTTAGAAAATCATATAAGATATATATTTCGAGATTTCGAGATTGTGAGTACGACCTAATTTCGATTGACTGCCAGTCATGAACGGTAACTTTTTGATGAGCATGCTCACGTGCTATATTCATTTAATTCTTCACGATTTTTTAATATCTTCCCGTCATCCAGACATTGTCGCTTGCTTTGAGTATTTATTGAAACATAAATTAATTGAATCAGATTTTCTGTCGAGTCTGAAAAGTTAATAGCGCTAAGCGCGACCGCTTCTGTTAATTAAATCGGGAGTCGACTACAAATGTTACTTTTACTGCGATATTTTTTTTGGTACTCCACGATCTCCTCCACGATCTCACTGCTGTAAGATGCTCATGAAATAGATTTCCAATTTCGATCTTGAACTTTCGGGCTTTCAATTCTCGCAACTCTTTTGAACTATATAACAAAAATGGCTAAATGTAAGAGTAGAAGATATTACATATCACACATCGGCAACGAGAGTGTCACAACACAAAAAATGTAGTTTTTGAAATCGCATTTTATTATTTTTTGTATCAGAAAATCTCTAAAAATTGCATCTAAAATTTACTGAGATGACATATTAGAAAGGTAAAGATATTTTCAATTAGATTATCAATGTCCTATTATATTATGTTCGTAGATATAACCATTTACAGATGTTTTTATTTTTTGTTGTTCCCCTGATTTGTCCCTTTTTTAAACAAAATGAAAGAAATTTATATAAAATAAAAACCTTCTTGTAAATAAAACAATAAAAATTACATGAATAAAACACTGTATTACTTAACAATATTGTCATGTCACATAACGTGTCTCTGTTTTTGCCGAAATTGAATTAAACACATGAAAGTTACTTAGCGTAACAGGGTTATAACACACCAGGTGCGTAACATACAGTACTAACACACCACCGCTCCGTACTATGTAATTTGATAGGACACTATTGGAGCCGCAGAGGTTAGACAACTGACTCCGTAAAAAAGTTTATTTAGCGCAATCTCTCGGCAAGGAACTGTATAATAATTATGAGATTTTTTAGCAGGTAATGTTCGAGACTGTCAATCTTTTGGTACATTTATGTCAGTTTCGTATTTTTCTTGACACTATCGTTGCCGATGTGCGATATGTGTAAGATAGCTGCGATTGGTAGCGGGCAACTAATCAGGCGAGCGAGCGTGGCACTTATGGACGTGCTGCAAATTTCGAGTGGGCGTAAATGCGATTGATAAAGTTGTAACTTTTGTCAGAGTTTAATAACTTTTGTATTTGGGCTTTTGGTAACACAATGGATTTGAGAATGAATATTCAATGAAATAAGTTTCAAGATAGATACCAGGGTTCGTGCGGTGTCAGATTATTCAACGGAAATAGATATTCCTACGTGAAAGCATACATTTGTGCCTATTAAATTTTAAATTTGTTATAGACAGGGTGCACGAAGAACCAGCTGAGGTAAGCTTCAAAATTACGTTTTGAATTACGACTTAATTGCGTTTCGTTTTTTTTTGTTACAATATTCTCCAAGCTGCCCCGCATTCGATTTTTTTGCATGAACGTTGTTTTTATTCAAAACAATGGCGTTTTCATGTAAAATTTACATCTACTTGAAGGTTTGATGATTTCGGTTTCAAATGCATCACCGTCCCTCTGACTGACAATTTAGAGATTCATTGGGTTATGTTTTTATGAATAAATAGGTTTGAAATATCAATGTTCCAAGAGCTAGCGCCGAAAATACTACGTGATTTATGACAATATATTATCATATTTTGTGTTCCTAGATGTCCAATGGCCGAAAAACGGCAGTCAGGCTACTGGAAACCGTTGCGTTTGGTGGAATCTGGAGTTTAAATCCCCGGAAAAACAACATTAAGTTGAAATCTATCCGGGCTAGTTAAATACGTATTGAAACTACATATATTAGGACTAAAACTTAAACGAAAAAATATGGAAAAAAAACAAAACTTAGTTTTAAAATGAATCAATGTTGTGATTTAGGATAATTGCGTAAAGTAGCTTCTGTGCATAACGGAGAAAATGCGAATACAATATTGAAGAAAAATCGAATATAAAATATCCGTAGTGCCATTTCCCGCTATCAAGTATCATTTAAAGAAAACACATTCTTAAGATACCACGAGACTTCCTTCCCCATTACTTTTGGAATTTTCAATTTCATGTTTAGATTAAACAAAATATGATCTAATTAATAGCTAGCCCGGTTTGAAACGTTCATATCTACTGAAGTTCTAGGTTCCTCTAATTTCAATCGATTTCCGGAGCATGCGGTGAAAGTAAAAGAGCGAAATGAACCACTCGGTGCACTTTAAAATCCCGTTATGCTATCCAAAGAACCATTTTACTTTCCCCGCATAATCGTCAGAAAGTGCCAGGAATTATCTTTAATATGCGTAAAACGATGGAAATTGAAATATGCAATTAGGTATGTAGTTTTCGGTTTTAGGCACTAATTAGATTAATATTTATAATTAAGGTTTTAATTACCAAATTATTTTATAACGTATAAAACGTTTTCAAAATTAAATAAAAGGAAAAGTAGCGATATACATTGGCAACTTTCGACCTTCCCGTGATTTATAATCCCTGATTTATCCAAAATAGCTTTAAACCTATTTCAATAAGTTTCTCTCGTCAGCACGATTCCAAAAATACCAATATATGCTATGTTTGCTCTGCCTATTGGTCAGATTCTCGGATCAGCATGCAGCCTCCCTGAGTGACTCTAAGCCACCTGGTGGTGCTTAGGGTCACTCAGGAAGGCTGCATACCGAATTTGGTTAAGATCAGACCACGGAAAGTCTTCGGACGGATAAACGTACAGCACGCATTAAACTATATAGCCCGTTCTACGGACGGGCCAAAAAGTGTGGAAACTTTGGATTGAAAACTATACGTCTAGCGGCGGATTCATTGAAGGTAATATATTTAACAACAATGTGTAACAATTGAGACTAAACATACGACAATTCTATTTCTAGTAGGTGCTTCTTTACTAGCATGTTGAACGTACGAGTATCTACGTAAGTTGCTTACGTTCTTATAACTGTCATTTAGACCATTCTAGAATTAGGATTTTGATTCTCTCGTTGATGCGCAACGCATGCTGCCAATTTACGCAATGGCCTACTTTTGTGTCATTTTAAAAATTTATAAAAAATGATCGTAGGCATACTTTATTGTACAATCAAACATTTTATATATATTCGTACTAAATGCAAGAGTTAACTCGGGACCTGGTTCACATGACGTCGCGCGCCGTATTACACTGCAAAAACAAGTAATGTTGTAGCCAATTATCGTTTAACGCATTCGGTTAATGTAAAATTATCGATTAATGAAAATGTACTTCTGTGTATAGTATACTGCATAAAAGTAGTGTTGTGGATAAAAATATCGATTGATTTATTGGGTGGTTGGTATGGGTACTAAATAAAATAGCAAAATGTATGGAGCGTGCCGAGATAATATCAAAAGATGAAGCCTGCGGAGGCCGATGCCGATAAATGTCCTGAGTAAGAAATCTTCAATTTAAAGTTGATACATCTTAACCAGAGAATTTCCATTGTTATAAGCATTATATTCTATCGTTTTTATAAGCATTCTTTGGTTTTTATAAGTATTTAAAAGAATCGTTTTTATAAGCATTATATTCTAAAACAGAACTAACATTTTTTTTACAGTATTTAGAGTTAATACAATTTATAAATCATAAAACTTATGGCGATCCTGTGTTTTTGAAAAATTATCCTATTTTTCGGCACACTTTTTAGGTTAAGACCACATCAGAGATTTGTGGATTAGTAAAATAACAGTGCAAGTACAGGCCACGTGAAACTTCTTGATCCCTCTCGTCGCACGCCGCTATAGTTTCTTACGGCTATCCTGAGAGTCTTAATAGGCAGAAGCGTTGGAGGGCCGCAGCCGCTCTCACAATGGGATTGTAATGGCCGCATTACTTCGCATCCGGGGGACCGCTAAACGTGTTAGGAGCAGCAGCGGCTACGGGCACCGTTTGCCCCAGAATCACACTGCATAATGAAATTTGCATGCAAGCCAAGCAGCCCGCCGACGCTGCAGCGATGCGCACGTCGCCGCTTGTCTAAAGATTACGATTAACGATAGCTCGCTATTAATGCGGATCTGATTTCCCAATAGCCCCCAGTGCAGGAGCGGCGCTGCAAGTACTTCGTGTCCGCTTTTGCCGAATTAACTACATATGTAGGGCGACTCGCAACAACACTTCGGTTAAATCGATTAAACGTCGTTAGCTAAATTGGTCCTTTCTGAGCCAAGCTCGACCCAGTAGGTACCAACTATTTTATCGTGTTCCAGCTAAGACTATGTATCTAGAATCTGGATACTTAATACAGCAGCGTCACTGGGAATGGATTGCTGTAAATTTGCTCGCGGCCATGCCAGACACAGTATACAAACAGTAGTTTCTCTTAGAACAAAATTGAAAACGAACCGAGTGACGTCACGAGTCCTAGGGCTACCACAAATTGTAATAGAATTACTTGACATTGTAACCCAGGCGGTCATCCGTGCCTTTGAGGTAAATACGCAGAATCTAAAGGCCGTCATATGATCGCCACACAGTCAGTCGCAAGTACGTTTACATTTACGAATGACGCAGATATTGAACTTCGAGAAACGGCAAACATAACATAGACTTTTGTCTTTATGTACCCCTTTGCTCACTTCCCTCGCAGCCTATTACTGCCACGCCTTGCCACCCAAGAGTGCGCTTACTGTTCTCTCTGTATACTGTGGTTTAACCTGGTTAAATGTGGTTAATTATATGTTCTGGTGCCAGTCATCCTAACACAAGTTAGTAGAAGCAGCGGTTAGAAGATCGCTAATCGCAGTTTAGTAAACTCTGATTACCTTTGTCAAACGCGGTTAATATTAATTCTAAACTACGATGGTGTAAGTCGCCTCTGGTATTATTTACATCCTATAGCGGCATCTACTTCCGAGCCGTAAGCACGTGTAAAGGTTTTGCTATAGATCATACATTTACGTATGTTCAAAGAGCGGGCTGAACCCGCAGATTAAGTTTCTTAACCCCGGCTTATATCTCATTTATTATACACGTGTCACGATGGAATAAAAGACGTATAATTTTGAGTCGAGGAAGAAGAATGTATTTCGGTACTCTAATTTTACGTACTACTTCTCAATGAATGTTTCTGCTACACTTAGGTAGCAAACTATGCTTAATATGGAGTTAATATAGTTTTGTCATCTATTCATCTTCTCTAGACCCTGTACACAACACCAACCATATTTTTACATTTTAACGAAACGCGAATGCATGTTTCAAATGTATTATCTGATTACAAACACGCCGTATTTCACATACTTTTTGCAAAATATGTACACCCCGGATAGCATAACTCTCGTAAACCTAGGCGCACTTCAAATGCCCCAACTGTATTTCGCCGCCGTTAAAACGTACAAATTCCATTCGTTGAATGAACAAACCGGAAAGATTTAGAGCGGTTATAAATCAGCGAGCCGATAAAACCAAAAACAATCCTTTCTCATAAATATCGCAGATATGAAATTGTGTTGCAACAACCTAAGAGGAATTTAAACTCGCAGTAACTAGTGCATCAAAAAACTATATCTAGTAAATAAAAAAATAAAGTAATTACATCAAATAATTAAAAAATATAAAAAAAAGCTTTACTTTACTTAGCATAGCAATAATAATATCATAAAGGAGGTTAAGAGAAAATATCGTATCTCTAGTTTTAAATTGTCCTAAATTTAATGTTTCACCATAATTATTTGGATCTATAAAATATATTTTTATTCATTAAAAACAATAATTACAAGTGATACTAGATACTAAACCATCGAGACGACTCGACGGATTTAAGGTTAATGAATTGAAACAGGGCAATTACCCTTAGCGGTGCTTCATATGAGCCGGGCCCATTGACCCGGCTTTCTGGGTGTGGCGCCACATGCCTGAGCACCCTGCTGCAGGTATTTGGTGCGGCGCCCTCTGAAACAAGCACCTTATGGTTGTGAACTATGTATATGGCATCTTCTGCGGTGCAAACTGCTGAACCTCTCTTGATACAATCTAGCGGACTGCGTGGGTACGGCTTCCGTACTTCTGGCGGCCTGGTGTGCAGCAGAGCGAGCTCACGGAAGGGCTCGTGCGGTGAGATTTCGGCTCCACTCGGTTACCGTGTCCGCGCGTCCTCATCATCATACTGTCCGGATTCTCGGAGGGTCGGTTAAGTTTCATATTATCCTTCGGGCGGCTGCCGGGATGATGATGATGATGAGCGATTTCGATATCTGAGTATCGGTTTGCGGGGTCTTATGGCTCCGGAATGACTCTTCCGTTCCGTTTCCTGTTAGGCTTGTTCGATCGATGGCTAGGCTTTTTGATTATATATTGTGGTTCGCCACAGAAATCAAATGTACCGCAACCTCAGGGCTAAATAATAATTTATGTAGTACAAGTTTCATGTTCTTCAGTCACAGTTTTTGTGTAGAATTACTTGGAAATCTATAAGTAATGACTTCAATGTATGTACATTTTATAATGTTTATGTATCGGCGGTGACTATGTACTATTGTTGTTTGCTGTTGCAAAATGAAACAAAACAAAAACGAGAAACTGTCCAACCATATTGATGGCTGATAAAATGAAATTTTAAATTAAATGTTAAATTTGTTCCCGTGTCAATTCGGTAGCGACGCGCGCGCGACACAAAAAATAGCAGTGATTTTGCAAAGTACATACATCTAGTCCAGCGTACTAGCAGGTCAGTTATTTTAACCTAAGCTATTCACTATACTATATTGTTTATTACAGCGCCAGAATTTGTCAAAACCATTCGTAAAAAAAATATTCGTCAAAAACAAATAGTTCTAAGTTAGCACCCGCTCAAAAATTTGGTTTTTAAGCAATCCGAGCCCTAGGATAATATTACATGAATATACTGTTCGAATAGATTCAATTGTGTATGGTCCTTATACGATTAGAACGGTTTTACATGAATAACATTTAATGATATTTTTCATATTATTTCAATCTTGTATGGTTAAATATATTTAAGTTCAAGTTCAAGTTCTTTATTTTAAATATCCATATCTGGGTGTAGAAATTACATTTTCAATTAATGTTAAAAAAATCAAATAAAATTTCAATTCAAAAACTACACATAAAATTACAAAAAAAATCTATAAAATGTAATTGAAGAAATGTAACAAAAAATATGGATTTAGAAATTTGATGATTTGAAAAATTAGAAATGTAGAAAAAAAAAGTTTAAAAAGCATCCAAAGGAGTTCCAATGTAAAATACCACAATTGTTTAGGATAAACTAATTACAATTTACATATCACCAATGAGACTAATTAATATCAAAACAATTTAAATGTATTATAGAAAAAATAATCTATTAAAAGTATTAGAATTCATTAAGATCTTATAAGCATTTCATAAAATAACAAATGAACGCAATCGAAAATAATGTAAATATTTAAAGTTATTAACTCCATTTTTTCTTTTTGACATTTAGGATAGTTTAGGATAGTTTAAAACTAGATAGAAAATTCCATTACATCGTAGCGTCCATTACATCGATCTCACTTTTGTGCGCAGACTGAATATTGAAACATTTAAGGGCTTTGACCAGTTTTCGCGGAACTCTGTCAAAGAGACGCCCAAATACAAAGAGCCTTTCGGAGGTTTGCTTATGGAATTCAACGGACACCGGAAGCATGAAATGCCTCAGGATCATACAATTCACCCAGTTTTAAGTTTCTTCACGAAGTCAGCCTCGCGGCACTACAGGTACCTATACTCTTTTGAAAGTCAAACTTTTGGGAAGGGGATTTTAATGTACCGGAATTAGCTTACTTCGCCAGCATGAAATATGTATTCGGGACGGATTAAGATTAGCATTAATATCTCGCGAAACGGCGCATTAAATTTCAAACGCTAAAGTACTTTGGTGATTATAAGGACTATCTAGCTTTCAATTTCTAGAAATTAATTGCTGAAATTTACACCTCTAAGCAAAATCAATGAATATGCAGTCTGTTGAAAAAGTATCTTACCTTTTTTTCTTCTAAAAAATAGCGATGTGTAGGGGATATATGCATGCGTATTCCTTTTCATGCCGATGAATGAGGAAACGTATTGAGCGTTAAGGATGGATGAACTTCATCGACTTCAACGACTTTATGGTATCAAATTTTACCACAAGCTTGGCAATACCCAAGTGGCAATACACAAGATCCAAGAAGCGATCGTGGACGATGCTAGGAGCATCTCACGGATATAGGAGTGGTACAATCGCTTTAAAGATAGCCGCACAAGGTGGACTGCGAAACAAGACCCGGTAGACCCTCAACTTTATCCGAAATTACAATGTTATTAACCAAGTATGCTTTCTGGTCATTCCTGTGGTTTATCAGAGATCCCTGCTCCCTAGACATGGGTCCGTGTGATTTTTGGTTAATCCCTTAAATTGAAAATGCCATTGAAATGGACCGATTCGAATTTTTAAAATAAAAGGATGTATAATTCGACGGCCCAGTTGAATACCAATCCAGAAGATAAGTTCCAGAAGTGTTTTTCAATACAGTAGAATTGCTGGGAGCAGTGTGTGCATTACCAAGGGTTACGACTGCTTTGTAAAAGGTTAGAGTAAATTTTATTTTGTATAAATACCTAAGTATGTTTTTGCACACCAAAGGTTGAATTCTTTTTGAACAGAGTGTTATACACTATGCGATTACAGTGAAAGTCAAAAGAGAGTTTCTGACTATAGTAAAAGCACAGCGCCATTACCTGCAGATTTCATAACTCTAGTTACAAAACAAAGTTTCTTGGCAATCGTCTGTTCGAGAACTATGACAGTTTCCTTCAAACAAGTTATCTCGAAAGATAGCCCACACCGATAGCGTAAGCTCCGACTAAACTATAGTGGGTGATCTGACAAAACCGTAATGAATATTGAAGTTCCTTGTAGCTTTCAGAATGCCACGGCGTAGAAAATGATGATACTGTAAGTATAAGCTATTTACTTGAGAAACAAGTTCGTAATTTACGTAGTGAACTCGCCGATTATTATTAGATTGGTAGAAGAGAGAAAAGATTTGGCAGTTGGTGGCGGGCGGTGCGTGCTAAAAATTGTAAATAGCTTAACAATCGGAGCACTTTCTGAAAATGTAAATACTTTTATAGAAACTTCCTAATTTTTTTATTGAATTTTTGCTAGTTTATTCAGAGGCAAAAGAAAAGCAAGGATTTCACTTTATTGGTGTTGTAGATGTTTGTAATATTAGGTTTTCTATTTGGTTATATATCAATAGTTTTGGATAGATTTAATTCACTGCAATTGCCTGTGTATTGGGTAGAATGATTTGGTTCTATCTAGTGACGGCGGCTGGGTTTATCAAAACCTACCACTCTAGGCGACGGGAGCAATCACGGGTACACATTAGTATGGAGCCACATGCAAAAGATGAGCAGTAAAACCACAAGAAGAAGAGAAGACAGACTATCAGCGCACGGTGACCACGCTGACCCTAAATAAGATAAAGCAACTAGACACGACGCATTGAATATTCTAGAAATAGAGATAAGCAATGTGTTTAATCCTGGTATCGAATTGACGTATTAAATTGATTACAATTCTTATTAAAATAAAGTTTCTATTTTAAGCGTCAACTCGCGACACAAATCATAAAATCACGGGCACACACTAGTATGGAGCCACATGCAAGAGGCAAGCAGTAACACCATAAGAAGAAGAGAAGATAGACTATCACCGCGTGGTACCTCGCTCACCCCAAAGAAGAAGATAAAACAACTATAGACGACGCATCGAATATTCTAGAAATAGAGATAAGCAATGTTATATTTCGATAAGTGAAACGCATTGTAGGTCATTATTGTTTTATTCCATGTATCGAATTGACGTAAGTATTAAATTAATTGTAATTCTTATTAAGATAAAGTTTTTTTTTTTCAGCGTCAACCCGCGACAAACATAATTGGGCGTGAAAAGACGGGGTTTGACGTGATACCGACGACGCTAGGTAGACTTGCGTCGGCGGTATGTTGTTCAGTTATTTTGCATGAACAGAAAAGGTATGACTGACCAACCAGACTACTTTCCTTTTACGATAGTTTATATGTCAGCACTGGCTGTTGAAAAAGTTATAGCCGCGTTCAGCGTACTACAAGCGCTCATAGCGAATACGAATAAGTGTCACTGAATGTACGATGCTATTCAGCGGTTTTCATTTCCTCTCCGCAAAGAAGCGTAAACGCGAATATTAAACAGAACAATTCGGATGTAATGTCTTTGAAAACGGACATTATGAACGCGAAAAATGCACATCCACATTGAAAGTGGCTGAATTCGATGGCTTAAAAATACATGTCAAAAGTTGTCTTTTGACTCAATAATCACGGTCTATATTAGGTCGCCTTCAGGTCGAATTACCATATTTGCGTCACTTTTATAAAGGAGTATTTTCCCGCGCTGAAATTAAGTTTCCGCTTCATTAGCGCGATGGGTGGGGCAGGGAGACGAGAACGTCGTTGTCGTCAGTGTGAAATATTCGACACGTCTCGACTGGTGATTTTAATGAGATGTCACTGCCGAGGTGACAGGCGCCCGAGGCCGCAATCTCGACCTTGTTTGGCAATCATATCCAAATCTAGTCTGGTTTAATGGCGTCTATTCTGTATCTGATTGTGCGCAGCACTAAACGCACCTGTTCGCTTAATACGATTCATCAGCTGTAAAACGCACCGACCCGGACTAGACGCGAATGAAATCGGTGATTGAAATGTGACATCCAAACGTTGAAACCAACAAAGGATGAATTTGACTGCAATTATGTATAATGTATGAATCCAATCTGCATATTGGTTCACATTATTAAACCGAATAATAAAGACAACTGATGCAGCGGATAGAGGATTAAATAGGGGAAAATAATACAAAATGGTACAGTGATGTTCAAATTAATTGGGACAAAAAGTATTAATATTCAAATCCGGTGTTTATGGATTTGGTTTGTCCCGTCACTATAAACATAGTATTTTTATTAATTAAAATATAGTTGTTTCTTTAAACTTAGTGCAGTAAAAATACATAACTAAAAATCACAGAATAATAATCATTAATATTGGCTGCGTATGGCAGCACTTTTTCTTATATAGTTTATATTTGGGAGTATATATTTTCATTCTCTCTCGCATTTTTTCTCTTGCGTAGCAGTACCGAATGGTTTAGTTCTCCGAATAATTCCGCGTTTATTTCGAAACAATTCGTCTACAATTGCCAAAAGTTTGTTGTAGTGGAATATTTTTTTATTGTAAATGTCGCGAACGCAATATCCCCTAAGTCTAAATATCGCGAGATAAGAATTTGGAAAGTTGACGAGCCACGTGGGTTCACTGCATCCCTGCAACAATCAGGGCGCTGCGTAAGTACCGGTTATCCCCGGCCAAGCTTAAAGCGACTACAGTAACTGTAAGTTGATTTTCCAAACATTTTCGACGTACAACACAGCATTCGCAAACGACCGATTTCTCACAATGTTAAAACTAAAACATATTCTCGAATTATTCGTATTTTTATGTTTGTATTCGTATAGATTTAATTCTATTTGGGATGGATATAAGTAAAATAGTTGACAATTAAACCACAATTCAATTATAGACATGAAATATAATCAAATATAAATAAACTGACTATAGCGTCCTCCTCTGTAAAGTTTACTATACCACACATGTTATCCCCATTTGGCCAAAAATATTTCTTAATTCAGGCCCAAAAACCTTACAATACCGTGCCAGAAAGCAAAAAAAATATTGTTAAACTAAACGTAGTTAAAATTAAACTAACACTTTGGATTATGTTCAATGGAAGGGGGTACGCAAAAACAATTTAAAAAAAATGTTCTTTCCAAATACCGCAATTAAAGATTTCATTCTTAGAATGTAAATTTATTATTTATGCTATTATTTCCATATAGTTTATTATATTATATGAGATATCTATAATGTGTATATACATAATAATATACGAGTACCTATAAATAATAATATAAACACCGTGCTTCTGCAAAGACTGCCGTACATTTGAGATTAAATTCCTGAGCTCAATATAAAATAAAATGTAAAATCTGTTTTTTTTATTAGGAGATTTTTAATTACAGGTTTTTTTGGTTTAGGTCTTTGTTACTAAGAAAAGCATTGTCCACAAACCACTAACTATGGGATATTCAGTATTTTTCGGTAATATCTAAACCAAAAAAAAGTT
>JAOPUG010000036.1:26685963-26698863 GCA_027564375.1 Micropterix facetella | reverse complement strand
TTTCGTAATTGTTATTCCCGTAATATATAAAATAATTTTTTTTGATTAATTTATGGGTCATTTTCTTAATTTAAGACAGTCTACAGAAGCACGGTGTACCAATAATATTCTATATAATTTTCTCTTTTTTTAAATCTGCCTTACAACAGGTGGCAACCTAATTAGGCTGATTTAATTAATTTAATACAGTTATCATTGAATAAATATTTTGGTTTTGATTTCATTTGAATCGATGCGAGTCTGATTTGATTTGTTTAAACCAAGCATAAGAAAGTAGAAAGATAGATACACACGGGAACATCTCTTATTACTTGATGGGATACTAGGAGATAATACGAAAGAGTAATGAAAGGAATTGGCACAAGACAAAGCAGTGCAGGAAGTAAGTACATAAAATGAATGAAACTAGTGGGTACTGAAACTAGTGGGTCACCGATACAAGGAAACAATACAGAATGATTGAAAATATTCTAAATTATGGAATAAAGGAGTAACAAAAGTATATAAAAGATAATAAATACTTTTTACTGGCCTCACAATCGTAGATCCACACCATCCTACTTTCCTATATCGGCTCTAGATAATATAATGGTCGATTGATTTACCTTATCCCCGCTTTCTTAAAGGCACATAGACATAGTAAAAACACTATGACATAGATTAGGTAGTCAACATTAAAAAGTCCCCTCTGGTGTATATCGTTTACTATCTCAGGAGCACGCCTGACTGGGTTGGCACAATTTATTCATTCATTTATACGATGTTTTTGCAGAATGCTTATGACAAAATTCAATTAAATAATATGAAAAATTACCTCCTCCATCGAAATTTCTTCAAAGAATCCTCATAAAAACTGGAATATAATCATAAACTTGGCAATGGAAAAACCCAAGGGTTTGTCAAACTTCGGCCCATGTGATTATCTTCTTCTATTTATGTATAATATATTAGTATGTTCAGGGATAGTCTAAAACAACTACCTGAACTGAGCACGTAAGCCATAAGAGATCATTGTGCCACTCCTGTAATGACTCCCTTAATGAAGAGGAAAGACTGTCTGGGAGGGGTTTAAATGTTACGTCAGGTGGTGTTTTTTTTGTCTGTCTGTCTATCGGAGTAACATTTTACTTCCATTGAAACTACTCTTCCGTAGTATTAGGAGAATATATTCTATATGGCGTCAGATTCTAAAACAGAAATATAAAAGAATTTTTGATCGTCATCTATCGGCTACAATTCTAATCATTTACAAGAAAGCTTGTGGCGACACTCGATAGATGGAATTTTTTTAATAGTTTTAAAAATAGGTTCAAAATACAACGAAATGGACCTCCTTAGACGCATAGTCCCCTAATACATAAGATTCAAGTTCGGTTCTAAATCCTTCAGTTTTCCATAAACTAAGAATATGCAAACCCATTCTTTTTAAATTATTATGTAAATTATTACCTTGTCATGAAATATAAATTATTACCTTGTCATGAAATTAAAAGTTCCTAGACAGAGTAGACCTATCGAGGGATTATAACTAAAATTGCGGCACGTAGTATGATCTAGAAGCAACGGCAATATTGGTCCGATTCAAGTGTTTGTATGCACTTGTGCAGATGGATGTTCGCGTTGCAAGTGACTCTCGAGTATAATGGCTAGGTAGCACTCGAGACTGGCGCAGAAGAGCACTATCTTCCCTCAGCAATTCAGGTCGGCTCAGGATTAAATCGACTTTGAAGCTGGGTTGGCGTCAAGTCAACTTTCGAAAGTCACGGCGCAGAATGCACTCGCTCACATGTAATGAAGTGGTCATCCGCGTACATCTCAGCTACGAATATAGTAGGTATATAAACGTGAATGGAATATGGAATTTAATTTTGAAAATAAGCTGCGAAAACAACGTCGCACTCTATCGTTTATATAACGAAGGGAAGATACGACCAGATTCCTACCCCCTGCCCCTTCACTCCCACCATTCAGCCCCACCTTTCCCAGGTCCCAGACGTTATTAAATTGCGGTGGCGATTTTAGAAATCACATTCTGCGCATATAAAGCGCGTTAATAATGTAGATAAAATAAAATGGTAATTTATTCAGACAATATTATCACCAAGCGGAGATATTATGGAAGAAAAGATTTTTATTTCATCGCTGCATTCATAATGTGGGGGAGGATGAAAGAAATAATGGCACAACCTTAAAATATATTAGATTTTTTTAAAGACAGGTGCCTAATTGCAGAAATGATATTTTAATCCAAAATATCAGGTAGGGGCGGGGAGGGGGGGGGGGGCTTAGTAAAAAATAGTCTAAATATATAGTTTACTAAATATTTAATCATGTTAATCAAATGGACCATAGAAAAAAAATACCAAAACTATTTAACAATAGGCATGCAGACTTGAAAATAGGTGATGATTTATCATCGGAATGAACAAAGGCATTTCTGATTTTCAAAAGTTAGCTGATTGTAGGGGTTGACTACATTAAGTTAATTAAGGAGGGGTGCCACGTGCACCGGAGCGCGCATTCATTCGTCATACTTTCGGCGATCCGGTGTTATAATAAAAACTACTATTCTTCAATAAAAACTTCAGAAAAAATCAACCAAGTGATTTTTTGTCGCATTTTAGTAAAAATCGAATAAACTTTAAAAGCTTTCCAATTTATTTATAGTGATGTTCAACTCTTTGATTCTGAGATTAAGGTTCAGTCTCTTAAACAGTGAAAATCTGACATTTTGCGATCAAATTTAAGTGACTCCTGCGTGCATTTAAACAAAAATAAAAATATGAATCTCGTAGTAAATTTCCTTATCTTTAGTACTATGATGCGAACTTTCAATATTTTGATTTGTTTCTAAATAAAAATAAATAAAAGCTGAAGTAACCTTTTCATAATTTGCATTTTTCTTGGAATCTATAGGGGTAAACAACTTGAAACAATATTAGTAATATGCACCAACTAAATTATTAAAACGTGATGAAGCAATATTTCGCATTCTTTTTATTTTTTTCATTATAATCTTTCAAAAAACCAAAAATATATTATTTGTCATGCACGATTTCAGAAGAATGGTATCTCCGCGCAATCAATATTGCGTATTGGCTCACGCTGGTGTATCTTCGCGTAAGCAATAATAGGATTTCGGTGTATTGGCTTCCCCTGGGGTTTCGCTTGGCAAATCATTCCGCTTGATTTAGCCAACAGCGGCGTCTTAACGTGAGATTTTTTATGTTATCTTTCCGTAGTGATTATTATGATCCTCACAAGAAAAGCAACCTTTTCGAGCATTTCTATGGATTTTCGTCCATGGATAGAACACATAGTACATACAACTACAAAGAACATATTATTATTGCGGTATAAATGTTGTTTGCATCGTACTACGAAATAACGCCCCTTTTAATATCAGAAGTACCTACCTCTTTTGTGAAAATGTTTGAAATTATACTAACTCTCATTGCAATGTCGCTTATCCCTTTATATTTTATTTCCGCTTCCTATGAATGCGTTAAGCGAACGTCAATAACATGTGCCAAATCAATACAATAATATCTTGAGTCGTAACATGTTTGAAAGAGTTGCTCCAACCATTATAATTAGGTACTAGCATGTATTCATGCCGTTTTATTTCTTCCAGGTTCTTGTATCCGCAATTCATTCATTTTTATACAAAAATGAGTATTTCTTTGTTTTTTTTTTTTTTT
This sequence comes from Micropterix facetella, assembly GCA_027564375.1. Classification (NCBI taxonomy): domain Eukaryota; kingdom Metazoa; phylum Arthropoda; class Insecta; order Lepidoptera; family Micropterigidae; genus Micropterix; species Micropterix facetella. The sequence continues at coordinate 26,695,162 of JAOPUG010000036.1, read as the reverse complement.
ATAAAACATTACACAGCATCATCTAGCCCCAAACTAAGCAAAGCTTGTACTATGTGTACTAGATGACTGATATAATACTTATATACATATATAACACCCAGACCTGGGTGGGAATCGAACCCACGACCTCTAGCGTAGAAGGCCTGAGCTACGAGGCCCGTTTGTCCCATATGCATTCCTAAACTACAAGTTCAGGAGGGGTTTAGGACCATACTCGGGCGAACCCATCACCCCGAGACGTCACAACGAACTTAATCATTATATCGCCCCGAGATGAAATGCAAGGAATTGTGACAAAGACAAATCCACGCATCAAACACCGCCACAGCCCGTTAGAAACGAACGCCTTATTAGCGAGGCACTAGGCAAGCAAATTAAACCCAGCGAGATGGCCCCACTCCCTAACTACAAAATTTAGATGGATTTCTCCATCCACCCGTTTGGTACCAGGCTCGAAGTCGCTTGCGCAACCTATCGTAATAACGCGGCACTCCGTCATTCGGAAATATCACAAGCCCGTGGCGCCCTTTACTCGGACTGCGACATGAGATCGGGTGGCTAACAGATCGTTTCTAATGGTAGGCGACATACATTTCCAGACTGGGTCTCACTCGATTGACAACACGGCCAGTATGCCCGCCACGTGCGTCAAACGTCCAGCTCCGCCCGACGTTTTGTCCCCAGAACTGCCGCACAGCGGTTCCATCTGGTTGGTCCCTCTTCGAGGAGGCTCTCGGATAGGAGCTGCCCCGCGTTGAGCCGGCCAGATAACAAGCGGTCATTATAGCCCAAACTACACGGAACCGTTAGGAACTACGAGTTCACTTTGAAAAAATATTTTTGCATTATATAACCCTTTTACTGAGGAAGGTTTCCCACGGGAAGGGGAATTGACGCAGTTGAAACCGCGGGGCGTCCGCTAGTTTAAAATGAAATAAATAGTTTTGAACAATATCGTATCACAACAGTGACAGACAAAATACGTTCGTCGCATATATCAAGCGCTTCGCTTCATCGACTGAAAACAGTTTAGCGTTACATACTATTCTTTATAATAAGATAATAAAAAGTGACTCACATTCATCATGATCTTTGGCGGTGACGGTGAGAACGGTGTGCTGTATATCTTCATTCTCGTCCACCTCTGCCTCATAGAGGGCCTTATCGAAGTACGGCGGGTTGTCATTCTTGTCTGCGATACCGATTCGGATGAACTTGGTCACTGGAAAGAGAAAAATAAAATATTATAAGTACACATGGCAAGAAAAATTAATAATTAGTCCAATCATTTTCAAGAAAGTCTTTAATATCATTTCTCTATCCCTTGGAGGCAAAAGCATTGTGAATATTTAATTTAAACAATGGAAACAATATACATTTTTTATCAGAACAAATTAAAAGCAAGCAAAGTCTGTAGATGAAATAAAATGGGTTTGCATTAAGAGCGCTAGTTTATGTAGATAACAGTTTCGGCTTTGTTATTTATCAAAGGCAAATTCCATTATAAGTCACGGGCGAACTTTTGCCTGGAGCTTACTGTTATAATGACATTATTAGGCAGTATAAACGCGACGCGAAAGATAATAATTGTTATATTGTTTCATTGCAGGTATGAAAATCAACGATCACCCAAATCTTATTAAGAACACAGACTAGACATTCAATGGCTCCAATTTATACAGCAGTGCTGACGATAGGAACGCAGCTGCGTCGATCGTGATTAGATCGACAGAAATTAATCAAACGTAATAATTATTCAATAGCATTGAAGCTCTCCCGTTGCAGATTTGAGCATCTATGTTTGTACATATATCTGTTTACCTGAGACTAGGTAAGTTTAGAATAGAAATTTATTTATTTATTTATTGGCAGCTGTCAATACAAAAAAAGACAAATATGCAATGAAAATTAAAATGAAATATTTAAAACATTTTCGTTTCTGGATTTCTTGATTCACTCATTTTGCAATACCTACTGCAATTCTTGTCAGCATTTTATCTTAAATTTATGAGAAACTTGGAATTGTATTTTTTAAACAACAGTTTGACAATCTTATTATTTATTACCCTATGGTACTAAATCGACTTGTCAGATGTAAGACTACAAATGTTTTTTTACTAAAGTATAAAGTGAAATTAACTGAGAACGAAGAACGAGCAAATAAGAATAGGAATAAAAAAATACAGATATAAATTAAAACCATAAATTACACTGTAGCTATTTCTACATAGATAGTTATTTACGCGATACAAACGATTTTGTGAATATATCTTAGATATTTAATAATTATATTTCAGCTGTTTTATTGATGTGTATCTAGTAGCACCAAAAGTAGCACTTGGTTTAAAAAAGGTAAAAAGTCTTACAACTCTTGCTAGACTACAGATGTTGAACGACCTACAGAAAATATTGACTTCAAATGACGCTTGAAAAATCTTTCTATCTAAGATATAAGAAAACTTACGAAAATCAAATCTGCTAAAAGACTTAAAATTGAAAGGCGACTTGATGAATATTCTAGTAAGATCAAAACAATACGGAATATTATTAATATGGAGTGTCGCAATAAAATCCAAGGCGATTATGATTTTGCTTTAATGTGGAAGGATAAAACGTACACAAAGCCCCTAGACATTGCGAATGTACTAAATGATTATTTTTATTAATGCTACTAATATTCTGACAAACAATAATGATAATATGAAATTGAAGATTATCGCAGTTGTTTGACATTATAAGTAAGATAAAACGAATTTACCGAGGGACGTCTGTAACACCTGAAGTTTCGGCGATGTTGCAACCGCTGTTGTCCAGGGTAGACTCGGGCGGTAAATTTGTTTTATCTTATTTATAATAATGATAAAAATGTGAACGACTTATAAAGTAAATAAAGAATAGGTAAAACAATTTCAAGCATCCTTATACCTATATTCCATTACCGAAATGGAAATTCTGAAGAGCGTAAATGATATTAAATAAAAATGCTCGAGTGAGATCTGATCTCATTCCATGAAACTGATCAAGAGTGGCATACCAGAGCTATTGCCAGCAATAAAAGTTATTTTAATAGCTGTTTAAAAAAGGTACCTTTTCTTAACACATGAAAATGACCAGAATTTTTCAGGTACATAAAACAGGTTCCAAAATGGACGCAAATAACTACAGGCCGATCTCAATACTACCAGATCTATCTAAAATTCTGCAAAAGATAATGTATAAAAGAATTTACGATTTTATAACTTTTAACTATAATTATAAAATTTTATACAATTACCCTCGAGCCAATTTAGCTTATGAACAAAATTGACAACTGGAATGGCTATTAGTGAACTAACCTGCCCACAGTTAAAACTATTTTATACTCACACGATACTAGCTTCCTAGTACAAAATAAAAATATAAATACCGTTAATTACAAAATGCCACCAAATAGTTCCGAGAGGACAACAAATGCGAACAAATTCTCATATTACATGCTTCAAAAATAGTTACGATTAAATTTTGTCGCCGTGTCGTATCTAATATCGGCAAATATAACCATATGGCCACAGATTTTGTTAGGGAGACGAAGTTTTATGAGGTTACAATGACCAAAATCAAAACTGTATCTCACATCGATAAAATATGCAAAAGTCTGTCATCTGCTATATTTGCCGTTAGACGAATTAAAATCCTCGCTGGAGAGAAGGCGGCTCTAAATGTATATCATGCGTGCTACCACCCGGGGCTGTCGTACGCGATCCTGGTTTGGGGCAATGCTACAGACGGCAACCGTACATTCATCGTCCAAAAACAGGCGATGCGAACGATAGCCGGAGTGCGGAGGGATGACGTACATTGTCAACCTATATTTATGTTAATACTTAACATGAGAGTGCTTACTTCTTAGCGTGAGATCTGAGTATATTTTCAGAATTATTCCCTTCGCTACAACAAGCTGTAAACAAATGATTTATATTGAAAAAAAAAAACAAACAAAAGATAATGGGTTTTATATTTTGGTCCCGTCCGTAGTATTACGTAGACGGGTCATATAGTCTGATGCATGCCGTGCGTTTGTGCGTTTGTCCGTATGTTCGAAGATTTGCCGTGGACCGATCTTCATCAAATTTGGTATGCAGCCTCTCTGGGTGACACTAAGTACCACCAGTGGCAGCAAATTCGATCAGAGTCCCGCAAGTCTTGCTGCAGGTGCATCCTGGTTTACTTGACCTGGAGGTCCTCCTCCAGGAATAGTAGGAGTAGGAATAGGTAGAGCAAGCAAGCGTGCATGGGTATTTTTGGAATCGTGGTGACGTAAGAAACTTGTCGGAATAGGTTTAAAGCCATTTTGATGCTGCTGCAAGTGTATCCTGGATTACTTGGCCTAGAGGAGGATCTGATCAATAGCTAAGAGCAAGCATAGCGTATATGGGTATTTTTAGAATCGCAGTGACGATAGAGCCTTGTTGGAATAGGTTTTAAGCCATCTGGATGCTACTGCAGGAGTATCCTGGCTTACTTGGCCTAGAGGACGATCTGACCAATAGGTAGTTGTTGGAATAGGTTTTAAGCGATTTAGGTGCTGCTGCAGGTGTATTTTTTTTAATATTTGAGACAAACAACAGTTTACAATTCATCTTACGTACGTAGGGGTATTTTTTTCCTGCAACTATTGGACGTAAAACTAAAAACGTTTTCTACTAAATTACTACTGTTGTCATAAAATACTAGTTAGACAACATAATACTAATTTAATATGTGACATACCTACAATATACAATAATATTATACATACACAGATTCCTACATAATATACGTGTTATTATTACATATAAATATATACTTATAATATGGTTGCGTTTTAAATAATCGATATCCCTCAATAAGTTATAAATAATATCGCTACAATGTCAAAATATAAATATACGGACAATCTACCGCTCACAAGTTGATATAATTTTACGTTTGTATTTTATTTTCATTCTGTAATTTTTACAGATGCGATTTACTTGAATTGCGGTTTACTTATGTGCATGTCATCATAACAATTTGCAATTTTATCGTATATGCGCATCATACGGGGCACAGGCAAGAAGAGTGCGTTGTTGGTGAAACAATGCGGCGGGCGAAACACATCGAGACGGCGCGCACGAGGAGGATCTGACCAATAATTAATCAGAGCAAGCATATCGTATATGGGTCTTTTTGGGATCGTGGCGATGAGAGAAACTTGTTGGAATAGGTTTAAGCCATTTTGCATAAGTCAGGGATTACCAATCACTGGACGGGCCAAAGTTGCCGATATATATCGCTACATTTCCTGTGATTTAATCTAACGGATGTCAGCAATGCCTGCCAGTATTTTTTTGTTCCAAGGTACCTGATTATCACCTTTTTTTTAACAATCCTCATATATAGGTATCGTTAGTTCCACCAATGAAATATATGATTATCTAGGTAGTAATCTAAGCGACGACAAGGCAATCTAAAGTGACAGATGTTTCCCAGGTTGGCGTGATAAGCGATTGAGTTGTCTGGCGTCACGTGCGGGGCGAGCGTGTCGCTCGCCTGCTTAGCCGCTCCCTGAACGACAATGCATGTCACGAAGGAATCACGAACTTTCGCTACGCTCGTCGCCCCGCCAAGGTGATAAATGAGACGGGCGAAGTCTATTAGTAAACATCGCGGCCGCTTGCCAAGAGCGACCGGATTGCCGGCAATGAGCGCGTCTCGACTCCACGACAAAACGCCGCCGTCTTGAACGTCTGCCATCGTCCCCGACTTTATATCGTTTTAATGAGACACGGTCGTGAGACGTTTCCTCTTCAGATTTCGCTTACCACGCAAACTGCCTGCCTGGCCGCTATTTAAACTTTACGTATCATTTATAAGAGCGTGACAAAATTACAAAATAAAAAAATATATGTTTATGTCTACTAGTAGTCAGACCCAATGAGCTTTTGGCTAAGCCACAGTTGTCTGGCTATTAAGGTATTAACCTTTTTCGGAAAATTGTTGCGCGGTTGAACCTGTTTGAAGAGAGGAGAACAACTCTGTAACATACTAAGTTTCGTCACACTTCGGACAAACTAATTGGTGTCATTATCACAAATTTCATCATACTAGTGTTAACATCTGTTAGTATCACAAAAAATAGCCCCCTGCATATTAGCAAGAATAGATAGGTTCTAAACCATTTTGTCGGTCATTTTTTCTCTTTGTTAAATCAGCCTCAGCGGTGGCAGGCGTGAGACGTTCGTCTACTTGATCGTTCACTGATGAAACATGATCATGTCCGGAAGTGGTTTATTGGTATGGTGCTGTAACTATAACGCAAAAATCACAAACTCTGTGCAAAATAAGGATCGACCATGTTTTGTGTTTTAATGGCTAGAATTACGTTGGATTCTAGAGAATTCGCTCTTCGTCTATTCTCACCGCTATACTCTCTCTATATACTTCTCTTTCGTCGCTAGACTTTCTTTCTATCAGCAACGGTTATACATAAAAAAAACATCACTTAATAAAGTAAAACCTTGTATGTTATTTGTTACTCTACAACAAATTTGGAAGTAATCGTGAAAAAAAAAGTTCAGTTTCATCAGTTTTTTTATTATTGTTCCAGGTATACAATTATATATGAAAAACTCATATGATATGCATGATTGTCGATTGTCCATATAGTGAGTGCTCCGAGAGTTGCGAGCGTTTATTGTGTTCACTGAACGCCTCTTATTACTTTATCGTTACTTCGTTTTAGTCTCACTACTTTCAGTGATGGCGTTTATTTATGAAAGCTGCGCGTTTTCAGCATTCGTATAAAAGATATAGAAAAACGTTGAAAAATGACGCTGAACGTTACGAAGCGAGGCTATTTGAAGAGACGACGTTTTCCCGATTGGCTTGATAAGCGCGTTGGATAACAGGCGATTGAGTCACCTGACGTCACGTACTAAGGCAGCGCAGTGCGATCGCCAAAGCGACAATGCATGTCTAAACTAGTTGTTACAAAGAAATCACGACTGCTAATGGCCCATGCGACATCGCGCTTTCCGCTGAGGCTATAATAAATCAGGCGAATCGATAGTAACTTCAAAATCGACTACTGATAACACTGATATGGGCGCCTACATGGGAGGTCAAAAGAAGGCAGTTGCCCTTCCCTCCTTTTTGGCTTTTCGATTTTCCTGCTTCTGGTAGATGATAGATGTGAAGCTGACCCTGTATGCTGTCCTTGGATCATTTCGTTTTCGTAAACGCGATGCGGACGACAAGGTAGTTTTATAAATAATGTCTAAATGAGATATTCTAGAAAGAAACCAAGAATACTGAAACTTCCCATAAGCACTAGGTGATTCCAGATCATCCCATCCGATAATACAGATCATTTAGCTTTAGTTCTAGTTTTCACAATATTAATATAGTGAGATCATTCATTTTAAAACAACAGTTTCGTTTAGTTATTTATTTCAATAAAAGGCTTTGAAACGGTGTATCCGGCAAATTACATCAATATGCCCCCATTCCAATCAGGTTCGCTTCCTCTCTCAGAGTATTTTTGGAGTAGCTGAAGGAGCCTGAAATTTATTTTTGCCTATAACATTGATACATTTAGTGTTTTAAATGCGTAGACGAGCTGAGTTATGCATAGACGAGCTAAAAACATACTAAATATGTGTTTCTAAAGCTTAAGAAAGTGTTCTAATATACTATTGGCGTAGATATGAGGGACGGGGGGAGGGGGTCTAGGAGGTCCGACACCCCACCCCAGAGCCTCAAAAACTAGTAAAAAATAAAATTTTAGACTTTTTAAAATCAAATTTAGTAAATAACTAAATTTTTAAATCAAAATCAGAATTTAGACCGCCATTTTCCGACAATTTGCAAGGGATGCCATGTAGAAAAAGTCCAATTTTTTTTGAAATTCAAGTACCGTAAAAATATCTTCTGTATATGCTCGATCCGTTTGTTATATATGTAATTCTACTATCTTTCGGATATATACAACATATACCATATTGAGGGATTGGATGCTTGTAAAATGTTTTATAAACCCGCAGTACGAACCCAAGAGTTCTGTAGGCTCGACCTACCATCGTATCAATATGTTTCTCGAATAGGATCTTATGGTTGAATATCACAACCAGGCCACGAACGTTTTCCGATTTTGTAGTAGAATTTAACCAAGTTTATATTTCTGGAGAATGTAATTTTGTTACACTGACAGAACAAAACTGTTCAGCATGACAGAAAATTCCAAATCGGTCAATGTCTTCATGGAAGACAAATAATCGCGCATGTCACTCCTCGTTTGTTAGAACTTTTGTGTTAGCATTATTATTTAGTTCAAAGTTAAACTACTATTGGAAGATATTTTGGTTTGCTTGGTGGAATGAGAATTCTCCGATAATTGCGCTCCCTCCCTCCTCCCCTGGAAAAAATTCTGTTAGCGCACATGAACACTGATGAACTTTTATCGGCATATCCATTGTACGATATCTAATTTACATGGTCGATCTCTGAAAAGGGAATCAGTGGTAATTTCTCAATTATTGCAACTAGATTCGCGAATGCCTTTGTCATGTTATAAGCGCCTCAAAATTGTTGCTGAACGTTACGAGAGTGCATTTTGATCGGGTATATCGTTACGCCACTTAACAGGATCCATTCACAAAGCATACTTCACAATATGAACCGCATACGAAAGCTCTTAAAACCTAGTCACGATATGTTCTATAGTTGATGTCTATATGTCATATATGTGTGTCATAATATATTATGTGACCGATTCTGGAGGACTAGGGGTGCTTTACGTTTAATAGAATGTGTGGGTTTTTATTACCAGTTTGGTATGAAGACTTCACTAACTTCGCGATGTTCTGTTCCTTTATGAAAGCTTGTATTTAAAAAAAGAGCTAAAAAAAGCCTCGAAAACCAATGCGAGTGCAATATTAGTTGGAGATTAGCGTCTCTCATTTTACATTTCATAGCAGAAGAAGTATAATGGAAATGTATGTATCCACAAAACATTTTGTAGGTGCTAGCGGCGATTGATCTATAGAGGTGTGGTGAGCGATGCACCATGCGAGCGAGCATCAAGCACCCGCACGAAGCTCTGGCATTTGACCGCCGCAGTAATGCCAGATGACTGGCAAAATTTCCAGTCATAATAATGTTAAAAACCGAAGAAATACAATTTCTTAGAAATCCAATACAT
>JAOPUG010000036.1:26476748-26493039 GCA_027564375.1 Micropterix facetella | reverse complement strand
ATGTTAAAGTTTTATATACCATAAATATATTTTTTTTGATTTTTGATCTAAAAGTTTTAGATGTTAAAGTTTTGAATTTAAAAGTTGTGATAAAATACTGCCTTTATTTTTAAATTTAAAAATATATACTAACCTATGGTTGCCAGTGCAGACTTAATATCTATACATTTAAAAGTCTGCCTTAGTAAGGCGACTCTGTTAAACGTTATTAATAATATGACTTGCTTCAATTTTTTTGCTAACAACTCTTCATTAATATGACATTATTTATTTCCTAGATGTAATACTGAAATAAATAAATAAAATAAATCAATATTCCAAGTGTGTATATGTAAAAAGTGTGCAACGAATAAAATTAATTTTAATAGGTACTCCAGCTTACTATTTGGCTACAGGCGATTCTCTACAAAAAAACGTGTGCGATCGGGGGACCTCCGCCAGGAACGAAGTTACATACGTTTTTACAAATATACACGTTTTTACAATTGATATATCGAGCGGCGCGGCCGCCTCTCGCGCCCTGCATAACGCTAAATGCCGGTTGGGCTTTGGGCCGAGAGGCGATATCTAGCGGCGCGGCTGTCTCACGGTCCCCATATAATGCTAAATTCCGGTTGGGCTTCGGGCCGAGCGGCGATAACGAGCGGCGCTGCCGCCTCACGCGTCCCCCATAACGCTTTTTCGTTAGTAGTCGATTTTTACTAGTCGACTCCCCGCAAGCCGCGTTAAAGAACATCGATCCAGAAAACGAGTGAGAATGATTGGATAGAACGACATTGTTACATTTTGAGAGAATAAATATCAAGACAACAAGTATATAAATGTACTTAAATAATTTGCTATTTGCTACCAGAAGCGCTGGGTGTTTCATCCGGTTAGACGCATCCGTGTGCACTATCGACGAATAAATAAGGCATGTTATTGAGTTTTTCATTAAAATATATATGGTGCCTTTTTTACTACTACATAAAAGGCGTGGACGGGAATCAATTAATGGTTTCAAGGCGTGTTTTGTTGACTATTCGGAATTGAATTATCTATCGTCTTCCTGTAAAAAGCTACACAAATTCGGAAAAAAAAACTGTTGTGGCTAAAAGCCTTTATTTTACACCAAAGTATACAAAAAGGTGGGCCGGGCCTATTGCCTAGTAGCAATATCTACCGGCCAAACCCCCAGGGTTATTGTAACTATTTGTAAAGTTAAAACATAAGGAATGAAATTATAAACGTTACGTTTATACATAGCTTCTATGATATATAATATTATAAATATATACATAAGACAGTAAATAAACTTAAAGTGATTTATAACAAAGGGAGGGGAGGGAGAGGGTAAAGGGGCATAAATACTAGGATTTATGGAGTGTAAATTTGTGTTATGAGGAGAAGGTAATTTGTGATTACCTAGTCACCCAATAAATAGGATATCAGCTGTTTTTTAGAAGTCTTTTGGAGCAATGTTTTGCGTGTACGGATGGCGAAGAAAAGTTTCCAGTTGCAAATCCCGCACCTTTGCGACTGTTTACTGAGAAGTGTGTGGTCATGCATTGTGGGGCAGAAGCAGTGAGAAACAGTGATTGGGCTAGGCTTGATTATTTAAGTATGAGTTTCGCTATCATTATTAGCAGCTTTATTGAGCAGGAAGTACACATTTGCTTTATCTGCTTTGCCAGATCGCATAAAGCTGCAACGGATAACACTGGCACAGGATCTCAATATCTTTAATGCACACATGACTGCATACAAGAAAATATCAGAGAAATAACAAATGACAGAAAGATACATGAATAATGAATATTCTTAAGGAATAACATGGATTCGAATACAAATTTATTTCAATTAGGAATTCTAATTCATACCGAAGTTATCCAAGTTCAACGTGGCCAATGTAAAAAGCGGCATTTTATAATCGAAAAAAAAAATTTATCTTCCTCGATTTACCGAGGAAAATTTTTAAGAAAACTTTGAAAATGGGCTAACGGTCTTGTACACTGACGGATCGAAAATAAACTGGAAAACAGAGATATGTGTACTTGGAAGATCGACGTTTTAATTCACCAAGGCCCTAGAAATTACACCAATTATCTTTCAGGTAGAAATTCATGCCATAGAAACTTACCAGCGAAATCAACGCAAAATGCTTGCGCGGCGCTAGAATCTACATAATGCCAGATAGTCAATCAGCTCTCATAGATCTTGTTGGGAGTCGAAGCTTGTTTGGGATTGTCTAGATAACTTAATTAACTGGCAAAAGAGAACAAATTAACCCTGATGTGCGTCCCAGGGCTCGAAGAGGTGCAAAGTAACGAAAATGCTGACAACCTTGCAATAAGAGAGCTAATACGCCCTTCATAGGACCTGAACCATGAGGTGTAACTAAAAGCCACACTGCGGAACAAATCCAATCCTAGGACACAAGAACGAAGTTGAAATACAAGGATGAAGTTTCAGAACAAAGGCAAGCGTAAAAATTCATAAACCTTTCATCAAAAATACACTAAAACTACTTTCTATCAGCTAAGGTGAATTAAGGCTAATAACAGGACCTTTCAACGGGCGCTGTCCGATGACTTACCATTTGAAAAACAAGGAAATTGTTGGGGATGAAACGGCCGAGCATTTACTATGCATATGGGAGCCAATCGCATATCCAGAGACTCTGTCATCTAGAAATGATGAAATTATTACCTGAGCAGTTCAGAAACATCACACTCAGAAGAATTGTGAAATTTATACGAAATTTTGGGGTGGACTGAGTGAATTAAGAAAAAGGATATACCACAAAAGAGAAGGATTGGTCGCAGTGATGAGATGCAACACATCCTGTACAACCCCTTCATTAGCATCTACAATCTCAATCTTCCACAATTTGTCACAAACCATATGTTACAAGAAAACTATATACCACAAGTTTATTTTGTGCACATGTATATACATATTTTACACGGGGTATGTAATTCTTCGCTTGGAGGAATAATGCAGCAAGTTCCAACGGGAAATCAGACGGCTGGTTAATGCCACAACTCTTGGCCAGCGGTCAACGAATCTGAATCACGACGCGTAACAAATGTAACAACATAACAACGAGAAACCGCAGCTAAAATTTCCTCTGCAAAATGGCGTAATGCAGTTTATTCGTTTACCACAAGGTCCGCGAATTTCGCCACTTTTAGAGTGGCGCCTGCGAAAAATAATAGTAAATGATATATGATGAAACGCGTAATAAGACACACACTTGAGATAAATGGACGGAAGAACACAAAGAATAATAGAATGAGGAAAAATATTTTGTAAGTTCGTCCTGTCATCGTCTATTCTTACGGGGGTAATTCGAAGATACGGACGAAATATTCGCACACGCATACAGAAAAATGCATGAAACAATCTACGTATTGCTCCCAAATCGGAATAAGCTATAGTAAGAATAGTTTATATAAGTAATAAGAAATCTAACTAAGAAAAAAATGTAAGTATGAGAATTACATTTTTTTATGACTAAAAATACTGTTTTTTTCTATTAAAACAACCTTCTTGAATTCAACATTTTTAAATACTATTCATTTGTATTTATGAATAAAAGCAAGATATGGACATAGCTACGAAATAATTCACCTGAAGTTATAACAACAGCGTTAAAGTTGGTTAAATATTTGTGGTGCTACACTAACTTTTTGATTTACGTATTATCTTGGAGAGAGAAAGAGAAAAGCTTGACTGCGGAAGTACAATTTGATTTAGCTGTAATTATTTTATAGATAACCGATTTCACGCCTCACAATTCAAAATATATTTATTTGAATTACGCTTTCCATTTGAAGTTAATCACCCTAAGCACTAATTACTGAATTACTGTGATTTTATAACTAGATTTGAGCCGTTATACCAGCGCTACCATAATACCATAATTAAAATAGATTGCATGGCGAAAGTATACCATTTTAAATCAAGACAAGTCCATAATTCGAGAACAGAGTATATTTTGATTACGGTAAAAATATTTTTAACCCGCCTGTTGCTGAAGAAGTAATTAATTTAATTTCGAACGATATTTTATGCACTAACCTTTGTTTACTTCTATGTATAGATTCGGCTAGCTGGTAGTTCGAAAAATATATAATAATAAAAACGATGACATTTTCTTCTTCGCAGTATTTAACCAAACAGTTGCCTCTATTGTCCTAATACCTGCACTATGATATTCAATGATATGGACAGATTTTCCTTGGACTATTTTTGGGAGAGTAAATAACCATCAATACATCATGAGACACCGCTCATTAATAAATCAACAAGAAGACAAAATAGTTTTCACATTTAATTGGACAGTCAATAGCACATTTCATTTGACCATATAGCGCAGTGCTTGTGAGTGAAAGCGAGCTTACATTTACTGTCGAAGGTATATTGGATGAAATACTGCGAGTGTAAAGATTGAACGGCGCACCTTTCATCAATAAAAAATCAAGTGTAAGAATAAAAGGGGGAATGGGGTCGAAATGTTAAATTATTCCCTGTGAAAATCAAACGCAAGGCCCGATATCGCCGAGTTTTTGACGCGGGCGGGGCGCCGCGCCGGGCGGCAGCACGACGCGGAAAATTTACCTACCAACTCTTAATTAGATTATTCCAAATCAGCCGACCGACGATGTAAAAAAATCCAGAAATTGACGACATATTTTCCCTTTCGGCGCTGCAATTGAAACGAATAGAGAATTAAAATTGGCAATCACGGGTCGTAACAATGAGGCTCATTAGCCACATCGCCGTCGCGTCGTCTCAAATATGATTACGATCGGCAACTTTGTAGACACAATTAGGAGTCACTAATTAGATTTCGACGGAATCTAATCTGAGAGAACTGACACAGAATAAGTTATTATAATATAGTTATGATAATAAGTTATTATAATAGTTGGTTGTAGCGCGCTTGAGGCGCCAGTCAAATAGATGGAATTTCGAATGTTACAGCCCTTCCCTCCCAGCTGACCCTGCCCATCATCCCCTTACCTCCCCCCTCCATCATATCCAACCCCTTTCCCACCCCGCCGCCGCCCAGCCTTGCACAGCGTCTACAGCGTTACAGATTCAGACAGTGATTCAGCGATCAGCATAACTACAATATATATTAAGATTATGTCTGTCACGAAGGGGTTGTCAAGTTTTCAGTTTGGATTCGACGATCATTCGAGTCCAGTAATGTATCTAATTTTAATAATAAAAGTTTTGTAAAATAAATACAATCGGCAAATTTACTGATATTGTATATTATTATTCAGTAGGTTACCTATAGTATTATTCAAATGACACTCGCTGTTGAAAGGTGGTTACCGATGGGACGATTGACATGCGCGGCGAAGCCCGGAATCGCTGGAATTTATATTGCATACATACTTGAAGTGTTAAAAAAGGCCGGAGGGGAAAGAATCTGGAATATTTTTAATTCCAATCTGTTATAGATGTCGATTTGAACATTGATTTGGCTGGTAAACCGGATGAGTAATGAGGGTTCTTTTTCTACTGGAGAATAAAGATGAATCTCAGGTTGTTCGTTTTCGACGATTTCCATTTTAATGATTTGATATTTGTACACATATTATAATTTACGCTGGTGTAAAAGTTAGCTTTAAGGGATGGAATCTTTTATATAGGGAGAGAATGTATTCAGGGGAAAAGTTTCATTGGCTGAGTAGTGCAAATAGGAAAAGAACTAATCAAAAGAGATTACCATCTGTTACCCCGCTCTCCTAACTATTTTATTCATTGTGCAATCTAATTACTGAACTTAGAGTGCCGTCTTTTATTGAGGGATGTGATTCCGTGCACGGTAGTAATATTACAGGTAGTTTTTTTTTATTATGCAGGAGGGTCGGATTTCACCAGGATGGTGAAATCCGAAACCACTGGACATAGACAAAAATGCTGAAAGGAGTCACGAGACGGATTTAGGATAAATGAAAAATAGCAATATTACTTTGTTTAAAAATCCCTATTATATGGAGAAACCAATTTTTCTCAAAGCTGATTTCTCCAAAAAATATGGACTTTTCGAAAAAAGTAATAATGCCAGTCTTCCTTTCTTCAAAATCCGTCTCGTGACACCTTTCAGCTTTTTCCTCTATCTGCAATAGATTCCGATTTTGCTGTGGCTCTACCTGTGTCTAATGTGATACAAAGTCGTTCAAGTTTATTCATTGCGAAGAGTTGAATTTGCTCTAAGACGGAATAGAAATACAGAAGGAAGACGTGACAGACATTTTGTGAAATAGAAATGAAAGTATTGAGGTTAGGTCGAAATTAACATCCGACAAGTGCAGACAACTCTGCTGTTATAAGTCACTCAGGTGACATGTTTGCGTAGTCATGGGGACGAGCCTTTAAAAAAAACAGGTTTACGTTGTTTTATATAATAGGAGCCTGTTGAACTTGAGTATGACTAATAATTTTGTTATTTTTTGAAGAGTGATAAGTAACTTTCGCTTCGATGGGAAATACGATATAAAGGATGGCCCATATTACCGTGTCTTTTCAAACTTCTTGTTCTCGAAAATAGCGGGCGAGATTGACCGGGAGGAGGCATCGGCGGTTAGCTACGTTCGTACCAATTTAGTTACTATGGATCAATTCACGGGACAACACCGCGATTTTTGTATTCACGCCGTTTATCAACGTAACCGTTCTTATGTTCCTGTGTGCCGGTTGTTTCGTTTGGAGTATTATTTAACCAGTAACAGAAACTACCCTAGTGAAAATTTAATAAAAAAAATGGATAAAGCGAATTCAGGAGACCGGATCGACATTTAAACCGAAAGTCAGAGGAGGCACACGAACATCTCCTACGAACGTCTTGCATGGACTACCATATACAAGAAGTAAGAAACTCGGTGGGCGATAATTTTCGAATGTCCACTCGAAAACGGTCAGCTATACTGGAATGCCTCGATTTTTTTTTGTTATGGCGATTTTAAACAGTAAAGTTTACGACAATAATCCAACATGAATAAGTGCGCTGAAGGAGAACATTAGTCGGAAAATCTGATCAATCTCATGACAAACATTCGGCGTCCTACGAATTCCAAAACTTTGGTAAGCACAAAAAAAAGCACATTGCTATAGCCTACCATAGCTATGGCTTTTGAGTTTGGGGCACCTAAAAGCTAAATACATCAAAGACTTTTGAAACGATTCATTCAAATAATAACGTGGATATAAATGGTTACTTATTTCTTTTATTGTTTCATATACTGAATCTGTTTGAGGAATACATTTTCCATACATCTATTATAAATTACAATATCCTTTCCATTTTGCAGATGAAATATATATGACGATTTTCGTTCCGCGCGCGCGGAAACGTTGACAAATGAAAGATTTTATAGACACGAAAAAATTGGAACAGATTTGCCACTTCACATTTATTAGTGGCTTTTTTTATTCTTAACATACCGACTTCTGTAATATCGCTGAAATACATTGCTAAATTTGTGATTATTTACTGTGCAGTCATTGGAACTCTTTTTAAGAGTCCGTAGCGGCCATAGCAAATTTTTCTGGGCTATTATAAAAGTTCGCCGCACGCCAGAGTTTGAGACTCCAACAATTTTGTTGCAAAGCATGGAATGAGCCGTCCATAAAATATAACGATAAAAAATAGGTAAATCGAAGGGCGCGCCGCGCGGACAAATTATACCGTTCAGTTTACATTTGAGCGATCCTTCATAATGGACGGAAGAGTTCGAAATAACGAATAATGACCAGATCGAACCATCCGAATTTCTGTGTAAATATTCCGAACGCCGATTATTTTCATCGTGCTACCGCCTCTCTCGCGGACAGACACAGGAGGGAGTAAGCGAATAACTTCGCCGATGATGGCTATTATTGGGTGGGTGGCGCGCGGTGGTGGCAAGCGTAGGGATGTCGTAACGGTTAAAAAATATCGATACGGTAAAAGTGACCTCTCTACAGTATCAATTCCGATTTTCGATTATTAAAGTTTTCGCATTCATTTTCCGCCTGTTAGTTTTTTTATGATGGTTGTACACAGATCTAAAGAAAGTGCACTGTTTTTTGGCCCGTCCGTATTAATACGTAGGACGAGCGATATATGTAGTCTGACGCATGCTGTGCGTTTGTTCGTTTGTTTGTCCGTCCGAAAAATTCCCGTAGTCCGATCTTAACCAAATTTGGTATGCAGCCTTCCTTTGTGATCCTAAGCACCACCAGGTAACATCAAATTCGATCCGAGTCCCGAGACACTTATTGAAATAGGTTTTAAGCCATTTTGGATAAATCAGGGTTTACCAATCACGGAACGGGTCAAAGTTGCCGATGTATATCGCTACTCTTCCTATTATTTTTTCAATTAAGAGTATTTTCTCGACCGTGACCTGCCTCAAATCTCTCATTGTATCGTATCTCGTTATTGTTACTAACTTTTATAAGAGAAAGAGAATTTCAAAAGTTTGAAATAATTTGACACATTGAAGGATCATACAGCGAAAGGCCATATGAGATTCACTATTATACATTTAAAAAAAAACAAGAAAATGAAGAAGGGCTAAACATGTGAAAACCCTTAAATTTAAAAATCTAGTTGATACACGGTATCATTTATTTCCCAAATTTCGTCTTGATGAAGCGAAATGCAACACGCCGATGTTCTAGGTATTGTTTATAATAAGATCGATAATTTATTGAATTCGATTTTCGAACTCTTTTGTTTTCTTCTCAGCGATTTAATTGATTTTTAATTATCTGTAATAATAGGGAATTCTAGGTTCGATTTTCTTTCTTCATTTCCTATCCATCTTTTTATTATTTTAATTATTAAACTCGTAAACCACTAAAGATATTATAGTACCTTATTTTAATACCAAAAAGGGTCAAAATAGTTCACATGATAATACCAACACCGACTTTTAATATATTATTAAAAAAAGTTATACTCTCTTCAAAACCGTCGGGACACAAGCTGTACAGTGTTTGGATCCGCAGATATGACGGCATTTTGAAACTCTCAGCCATATACTTACGTCAAATGAATGATAATTAAATGTTTTACAATATTATTTTTACATAAGACCACTTCAGTAGCACAGTTATTTGATAACGGATTTGGAGAGAGAATAATATGTTTAATAACATACTAAAGGTTATTGTGGGTATTACCAAGTGAACTATTTTTTATGCTAAGAGAAGAGACTATTAAGAAATTACTTACAAAAAAGTTAAAGGCATTATTCTAGAAATTTTTAAATTTTGAAAAGGCCACCATTTTTTAACGAAATAACGAATATCTTTTATACGTAGTTTGGACATAATTGCTCGGGTAGTTTCTGGAAGACACACACACGCATAGACATACATTTCCAGAAATCACTTTTTTTGGATTCCCAGGATCACAAATCGTAGCGATCCGGCTTCGAATTCTATAGCGGGTATGTACTACTCAATAAGTGGACTATTCAAAATACAGATTTCTTTGCAAAATGAATGTTGTGTTAGTACAGTGGTCTCGAGATCATTAAAATGTTTACGAACATTACGACATTAGTCAAAGATTGGATATATATTTTTTTATTGCCTTGTGAAATAAGAGTATCGATATGCATGGTATCACTAGGCGGGTGACAACAGGCTGAACGGGGTGATGAGAGTGACTCGACTGTGATAGAGGCCAATCAAAGTGATCTGGTACGAATTCGTCGAACGGGAGAAAAGAGATGATAAAACAAGATACTGATTACTGATCAAGATATACGATCCTTTATTTCCTTTAACAAAATTGTTGTGGAATTTCTTTAACAAATACAAATATTTATATAGGTACATAAGTAAGTATACAAGGAGTATTATATAATCTTATACAGCAAGCAAAATACAAAAATAATTACTCAAAGAAAATATTTTCGGTATAATATTACATATCAAAATTCGAAGAGAAGATGCACATTCTTAGAGAGCAGATATTTCTTAAGAGCCCTTTTAAAAGTATAGCTATTAATAATGGTTTTAATGTGGCTAGGGAGTTTATTGTGTCAATCAAGGCCTCTATAGCTTCTGGTATACTTAAATTTGTTTGTTCTTGGGTAAAAAGGTTGCATTTATTTGAGCCTATTTCTGGTACCATGCGAGTGGGTCTCACAGTCTCGGTTTGCACAATTAATACGCAATCGATAAGATCTCTGTAATTAATAGTGCTCAATGTAATTCCGTTTTTAATATAAATAACAGTTCTACCATATGATCTTCTACATCTGGACTGAACAGTGACAATGCCTGGCAATTCGGCAAGAATAGTATTAGATTCCTTCAACAACGTCCCTTTGAAGTATATTATGTCGGGTTCTTTTTTCATGCTTATTAAGTAGAGTTGGATTGAGTCCATTTTGATAGATAAGCTCTGAATGTTGGTGTGGAGTATAAGGATTCCGGTGATTTGTATATATATTTCTTTGTCAGTTGTGTAAAGCGCATTGGTCATAGATGATGGAATGAGGTCCCGAGTCATTTGCCTCTTGGCTACCGATGGAGTACTAAGCACATTCAAATTATCCACCATTACGAGCGTGTTTATCGTTCTTCCGTTTGATGGGTTATGTTTCGTTTTGGCTTCGTCTTTACCCGTGATCATTGTAGTTTTGAAGAGCTTATTGGTAGTTTACACACACTGCTTGAACTTTAGTACTTTTTCTTGTTCTGAATTTAAATTCAGTTTGGAGGTCGAATTTGCCTTGTTAGATTTCTTACTTGATGAATGTGCATGTCGCACTTATTGGTTGCTAGAAATCGACTCCTCAATATGACGAGTGGCTTGCTCCCGATTCGGCTTATATATAGTTTTTGCCTTTTTTTCAGAATTAGAAGCTCGTTGAAACGAATATTGTGAGATGAAGAAAGTTCGCTGAATTGGGTTACAGTCTCTTAGTTCAGCATATTGCTAATCCACAGACGACCATTAATAAAAATCCTGGTCCCTCTCATTTCGGCTTTCTAGGCTGCTCCCTGAATGCTCCCTGGGCATTAGAGCCAGGTACTTCGTTCGTTAGTTAAGACTAAATTCCTCTGTAAGCCGAATATTGAAGTTTTTGATTTTATAAGAATTTGATAGAATTTTCAGTTTGAGTCCTAAATTAACAAATTGTAGTAGGACATTCTTGTTTGAACCCCTGAAACCCAAGACATATGCATATGCAATGAGACACTCATCTAGATCAATTTCTAGTTCCGTTTTCATAATTTGGCATATGGTTGATATAAGTTAATTATAATTTATCTATGGATATTATGTCCATAGTCCATGGATATTATAGCGTCGATTTTATTGATCCATACGTTCTACATGCGATGCGATAATACTAATTATTTTGTTGGTACCCTCGCTGGTATTTGACATTTTGTTTGTTAAATTTTGCAGAATTATGGTTAAATCATCGAGCCTACTATGAACTCTATTGAATTCAGCATCGGATGAGATCTTATCATGCTGGTCCATTGTTGCTCAATTAGAAAGTGCTCTCGACCAACAAGTCGACTTCAGAAAACCGTGAATTAAAGTCGTCGATTTGGGGCAATCAACTCTACGAATAATTTAATTGCCGAACTCTATAATAGTTCATTCATTGTAACATTAAAGTGCGGGTCGATCAGTCACCGAGTGAAATCAAATTTTCTTTAGTTAATTTAAGTTTATATAACTTCATCAACTGTGTGTGAATTTGTGCGATTATTTCACTGGATTGTGCGTAATAAAATGGAGTATGCACCATTTAGTTACTTTACTGAAAACTGTTGCCATTGTTTTTTTTTTTCATTTGTTACAAAGGCAAAAAATGCACGACTTGACAGTTAGATGACAGAATAGCGGCTTGTGAATTATTTCGTGTTCTTTCAAATCTATGCCTATCACGGCGCAGTTGTTTCATATCAATAATAAAATACCATATTTTCGTTAAAATATGAGTTAAAAAACGTCAATTTTAGCCAAAATTAAAAAAAATATTTCGGTTGGCCTCTAGTTTTGAGGGTCAGTAGGATGCAAAATGGCGGGGGAGGGTGTGAATGGAGGGCATCACGTCATCACATAATCGTTGAAAAATATTGGAACGGGAGGATACAGGCAGCGTAGCGTCGCGCTGCGAAGGGTTGCCGCTCTATGGAACAATCGTTCTTTTTTTACCTTTGTTATGACATGGGACAGAACGCGGCTCGAAAGGGCGGGCCAAAATGCGATCTACATAATATATACACGGAGACTATAATGGTGTAATGCGAATTAGATTTGAGACGGTGAAGATATTACAGGCACATTATTAGAGAAAACTTGGGATCACAAACCGAGCGTTCTCTTTGGTGAAACGGCGCTTTGCTTATCAAAGTAATAAAGGAGCAAGGTCCCACTTTGCCGACATCTCATGTAGTCACTCTCTGTGGAGTAGCTCTTTCAGAATTCAATTAGTTAAAGTTATTAAATTGGTAAAGGATGCTATTATACATAAAAGCTTGAATGTGAAAAGTTAATTACAGCATACTTGTTACGAAAACAATAGATAACACAATGAAAGTGAAAAGATCGAAGAGCGAAAGTTAAATCAAAACATGCGGCTCAAGTCTAAAACTAATTTGCAAATTGAATCAAGACTCGGGTTTATATGGTTGAGGATAATGACTAAAATGTAGTCATTAGAGTGAGCTAATATAGGCGGATGAAAAATATCGCAGTTTTGCGAAATATTTCTCTCGAATTATTACCTATTCGACAGGGCATTAAGAATGTTAGGGTTACAAAATATATCGTTATTCGTAAGTAAAGTTAAATCTGCTGTTATGAGGTAAGCGATATGGAAAGACGGAATATATTCAATCACGTGCCGAGCGTTCAAATAATCTAGAAGTAATGAACGTGTTTGACATATTGCGATGACGTGTGAGGCGGTTTAGATCTTGTCATTTATACGCGATCGCGTTACGCGGAAATAGGCCATTGTGAATACAGAATATAAAATACAGAATTATTATTCCTATTAAAATGTTACACTGTTTAAGAATGACATATTATTGGTAAAAAACATACAATTCATTGTGTGCTTTGCTCAAAACACGGAATGTATTGGAACCTATAATTGTAACAACTCTTCTTCGACCTCATAACCATCGACATTAATATTAAGGACACAATGTCAAATAAAGTAAAAATCACTGTCCCAAATACAAGCTCTCCACCACACCCACTGTGCGATTTAGTATAAATCTTGAATTTTAACGAGAAAAATATGCTTTTAAAATGTCAAAGCATTTTTGCCTCATCTGACATCTTCCTTTAAAGTTGTCATTAAATGTCCCTCCTGGGAAACGAAAGAGCTTTCTACTTTTGTTAGGGCAGGGTTTTTATATAAGTTGCCGTACAAAAAAGTTTGAAGATAAAGCCTCAAATAACGGGAACTCTTTGATACACATTTATTGTAATGTGTCTAAATATGTAAGGGGGCCCTACTTTGACAACATCAAATAAAATAACAAGATCGTGTCTGTACATTGCAAACATTTAAAAAATATGAGTGTTTGAGGTAGTTATTTTGCTGTAATTTCAATCGATGAGACACAGGACAGACCTCAATACCTCTGCCCTATGAATGATCAGACTCCGTGTGGTTTGGTGGCGAGGGCGGCAGCGCGGTGGTTTAAGGAAGGTCTTGTTTAGTCCCAAGCGTTTATATTAGGAGGACCGGGAAGTAATCAATTTTTTGCTGGCGAAAAATATTTGTTTATTAATATTTTTAAGTCTTAGTCTTGATCTTAAATATTAATCATCAAAATAATTTCTATAATTTTAAACACTTCTTGCCAGCGTGTAGGCAGTTGTTGGATTCCCTTTTTAAAACAATCCTTCGATTTTTTATTGAAAAACTTTTCCAATTCAGTTTTCACTTCTCCAAAATTATTAATGTTTTTACCACTTAATGTTTGCTGTAATGATCTGAAAAGGTGATAATCCAACGGCACGAGATTGGGTGAATAAGGGCGCATGAGTTAAAAGTTCCAATCCATGCTCCGTTTTTTTTCCTGTGTTATTTTAGTAGCATGAGGCCTCCCGTTATAGTGTTGAAGGATACTTTTTTTATTATTAACCAAAATAGAGCGTATTTTTATGAGCTCACGTTTTAATCGCTCGAGTTGTTCACAATACACTGACCATGTTCAAGCAATTCATAGTGTATAATTCCAGAAAAGCTCACCACATACAAACAACGACCTTTTTTATTGAAGTGATGGTCGAGATACTTCTCCGGAAGAAATATATTGTTTTTTTCTTACAAGATTATTGTAATCGTATAGCACCCACGTCTCATCTTCATTGATATTCGCATATAAAATGGATCGGCTTCATACTGAGACAAAAGAGACGCGTGCGCCGTTGATCGATCGCCGCGGCGCCGTCTCCATCAAATCATGAGGACCAAAATTCCTTGCTTGTATAATTTTTCTATGCGACGAAGACCATGGACAGCCAATTTTCAATGATAATTCCTACCATCGCCTTCAGGATATCATCTTTTAATTTTTGGGGTCGTCCGTTTCGTACGTCACTTCAATATTCCTATTTTCATTATTAAACTTTATAAATCACCGATGACACTTGGTTAGTTTCAGAATATCCTGGTAAGTATCGGTAATGTTTTTCACT
Source organism: Micropterix facetella (assembly GCA_027564375.1). Lineage (NCBI taxonomy): Eukaryota > Metazoa > Arthropoda > Insecta > Lepidoptera > Micropterigidae > Micropterix > Micropterix facetella. Next base: position 26,478,356 of record JAOPUG010000036.1, on the reverse strand, counting down.
ATGTCGTTAGCCTTCATTTCTTGATCGAACAAAACTAACATAAAATGACGTAATTGTGCTTCTTCCATTTTTGACCTTGACATCATTACCCCTTGGTAGAAAACAAAATTTATAACCGAAAAATAATATTTACAATAATAGATTTAACGTAATAATAAAACATATGTGTTTTCGGGACCATGTCCCGACACAATCTAATAGTGAATGAGATCGTCGAAGAAATGTTGATTACTTTTCGGTCTCTCTAATATAATGCGAGATTGTGATTGAGTAATATGTCCGTCTGACCGCCGTACTGACTGACCGGTTGAACTAATCTAATCCGGTATAATGAATTGATTTGCTACTTACTGGGTTTTATAAACACAAGCGGTGTTGCAGAGTGCGGGTGCGCGCGGTGATGCATTGGCGCGTGTCGATTTGGTTGTCATTTGCATAAATAGTTTCTGCTTAATTAGTTATCATTTGCGTTGCCATGCATTGCGGCCACAAGTGAACCTATCATACCTCCGTCATTATCAATCTATAATCAATCTTATCGGATTTGGGACGCAGATTTAATTAAAAATAATTTTTTAAAAAAACATATTTTAGGCGCAAACGTCAGACGGAAAAAGGGGACAAAGTTACAGGTCCCTTTAGACAGATTTTCATAACACAAGACTGACCTGTTAAAATATGGGGCAATCCGACGCAGGTATTCTCACAGGACTTTCGGCGTCCCTGGAATTTCGCGTGGCCATTTTCCCTGTGCGTAAAACTTGATTTATTATGTTCAATGCCATACGAGTATAAGTATGTGAACAGGCACGTCATATGACCAGTTTAAATACAAAACCTTTTTTTATATACATTACGCACTGGCTACAAGACTCATTTGTAATGTATTCAATTATTGCAATTTCAATACTTAAATGAAAATGATACAATTCATACCGAAAGTTATTTAAATAAGGAAATCGGATGTTATTCTGGTTATCGCTTATGGAAATATGATATTTGTTCTTTGACATCTTTGTTCGTTTGCTTCGCGCCAATGGTCGCAATGATGATCCGGGAGTCAAAACAAACGTGACTATTATAATATCTCGTACAATAGTCGGGTCCACAGTCACAGCAGGAATTCGCCACAGAGGAATTCGAATTGTTTGAGGTGAAGTAGATACGATTACATACTCATTATTCTGCGATGTGAAAATAAGCAACAATAACGCTGGATGTTATGTATAAAGTATATCAGGTGTAAATTAAGGACACGATGTATGTAAACAAATCTCATAAGAACATCACATACAAATGCGCCGAACGAAGACGGCCCGGCGCATTTGTATGAGGAAATTAATAGAAACGTGCTGTAGAACACATTATTTTTAAAATATACCAATATTTTATTTGAAAACAAAAAATCGTTGGCATATATATAGTTTATGTAAAAAATATCAAAATAAAAAAAAACATGCTATCATAAGTAATATAGGTTGTTTTTTTAGAGGTTTGGTTTTTATATTAACAACATTATTTCCAGCGACAGCCAATTTGACAGTTGACAGCTGACTGATGCTCAGTTTGGTTTGCCATTTTAACATGACTAGACTTATGCCAGAACAT
>JAOPUG010000036.1:26372041-26382078 GCA_027564375.1 Micropterix facetella | reverse complement strand
CAGTTTTTCGTGTAGAATAATCTTCTGTAATTGATATTCTCCTAATATCAAAAAACATTTGTTCAGGAAAAATTTCAAAATCCAAAAAAATCTTCTTAATCTTACGAATAATTTGCTAAATTTAAGGCAGTTTTGGTTAAAGCACCGTATATACCGCTATTCCCATATTATGCCTACTTATAAACCGTTTGTTTTAAGGCAAAATTTAAATTTGATAGTAATATCATTTCGACCTCATATTCAGGCTTACAAAGTATGTAATAATGAATTATAGTCGCAAAGCCGCTGCGACGTCATGTCATATATATCTCAGGCAAGTCTCCAGGGCGTTGCCCAATCATTGCCTAAAAAAATGATTTATTCCTAAGTATACATATAGTCCAAATTACGGTCATAAAAGAACTACGTTGAACTTTGGCGATTCGTGTGTTTCTAGGATGGTCCCCATCGGTCAGACGACGATCGCGCTAGACAGCAAACACAGCCTTATTTGCTCCGAAAAAATCTTAAAATATTGCACCACTAATTAAAAATCCTGTTATTCCTTTGTGCGACGGAATTTTAATTAAAGTTGCCAAAGAAATTCATCATAGTAAGTTCGCTTTGTAAATTTTTGCGGCAGAAACTCTATTCCAATTAGCGAAGGCCAATGTAGTACTAAATGTGACGGGAGATTAAATTTTAACCGGTAGCTCGTTTAAATAAATACCAAGAATAGGTGCAAAAGCAGCAGCCATTTTTGCTGTTTGGGTACGTGTGCTAAGAAACTAAGATCATCGGACGGCTGTGATCGGCCAGCTATGGATTTGGTCGCGCATGGAACCTTTTTTCTACATTAAACGATTTGTAACGGTCAGATTGCATCAGAACAATATGAATTTCATAGAAGTAACATGTGTACAGTGCTCTTCTTCTGCGTCGAAAGCAACGCCGGAAAAAATACTGGGTGCATCGCATCCACTATTAAGTGCAAGATTAGTGAAGGAGTAAATTACCTGATCCTACGAAGATTTAAGATCACACCGTCAGAAGGTTTTTAACTACACCAGAATGTCCGTCAACGGATTCAATGTGTTACTTGAATTGATTTTACCCCACATAATATATTAAAATGTGAGACGTTATTATTATATATCATAAAATCATTTAAATATAATAAAATGTACTCAAGTAAGACGTTTAATAACACTAAGGCAAGTAAAACAAAACAATAATTAATACATTGCACATATTCAGCATGTATTTAAAGTTTGCAATATAATTACCATTAAGGCGACACAGTGAAAAATTGACATTTTGCGTCAAATTTTAGTAGCTATCGCGTGCATTGAAACAATGTAAAAAATATAAGTCTTGTACCAAATTTCACGATCATTAGTACTATGAAGCGAAATTTCAATATTTTGATTTTTTTCTAAATAATACTAAATAAAAGCTGAAGTCATCACCTTTTTGTATTCTGCATTTTTCTTGGAATCTATAGGGGAAAAAACTTCAAACTATATTAGTAATACGTATTAAGTAAATAGTTAAAATGTGATGAAGCCATATTTTAAATTCTTTACGTTTTTTCATTATAATCTTTCAAAAACCCAAAAAAGAGATTATTTGCCACGCGCGATTTCAGAAGAATGGTAACTCCGCGTAAGCAATAATAATCTTTCGGCGTATTGCGTCCCGCTGGTGATTCGCTTGCCGTAAGAATTAGATCATCCCGTAAGCAATAATAGGTTTTAGGTTATTTAATTCATCTACTTACGAACACTATACCATCAAAGTTAAATCAAGCATTAGCAACTAGGAGAGCTGCTGGAGATTTTATGAGTGTGACTTTTATGAGAACGACTTTTGTACAAAGAAATTTCTCGTTCATCGGATTAAATTTATAACATCCTCCCTGTGTTTATAAAAAAAACATCCAGTCAGCAAGTTTTTAAAAAAGAGTTCAAGAAGTGGCTGCTCGGTGATGGTAATAGGCTTATAGACAGGGAAATATGTATATGTTTAAACTGACAAGTTAAACACTAACTCCATTATTATCATTTTAAAACTTAATTATTTCATTTTATTAAAAAAAACTCCTTTTTAGATTTATTTATAATATTATTATTATTTACGAATGACTCTAATTATTTTTTCATATTGTATTTCTATTTTATTTAGTACCTATTTTGTTTTAATTGTTATTTGATTATGGTTATGACTGCTTTATACTTTTGACTGCTATTGACTTTATAATTTAACTTATTTATTTTTCTTTTGAATTAACTCTTTATTTATGGAATGTTCGCCCAATCACAAGCTTAGCTTAGTTGGGCGGCATCGGACAGTAAACATCATATGGTAACTGAATTGTATTTCTTGTTGTGGATTGAGTAATTTAGTTAAATAATATTTTCGATTGATGTTTTTTAAATTGTATCAATTGTGAATTGCTTTAAATTAAATTACATAACATTTTATGTTCAGCTGGGAACGCATACTCTGTGCCTTCTATTTATATTGTATGTAATGATTATATTATATGACTACGGCGAGTTTTCGATTATATACCTACTACTACTAGATACAAATATTTTACTTTGGAACAGTTTTTCTTCTTCAAACGCATTATTTGTTATATTAGTATCTCATTCATTTCATTTTACCTGAGAAGAGGAAGACAAAATGAGATGTTCATTTCCCTTGTAATATATTTTATTTCCACGCCAATGGTGTGCCAATCTGACTCAACGAAATCAAAGCAGTAATATTTGTTTACTTTCTTTTTTAACCTTTCTAGTTTCGGAAGACCGGTTGCTCCCCTGGGAAGGGACTGAATCAGATGTAAAGAAAGGTCCACGAATATTAATGTTTGTCGTAAGGGCGAGCGACTTCGGTACCCGCGACAAGAGATTCTTGATGAGGCGAATCGAGGGATGGGGGGGGGGGGGAAGCAGACCACCGAGTAGAAGAACTTAATAAATACAGCTCTGGAACAAGGAAGCGTCGTTAAGACATTGAAGAGTTTTGCAGCCAAAAAGTTTGCACTCGTCGGAAGCTCATTCTGTATATGATAATGTTATTAGAGATAACTTTTCGATTAGGGTTGCTGTAACTGTGATTTATGAAGGGGTGAAATTCGCAATTTTGTAATTGATAGAGAACATGCCTAGGTTACTAATAAATGTTTCACTCTCTCGTATTAGGTAATTATGTCTCAAAAATGTATAATCTATGATACATAATGCAAACATGGGCCCACAGCCTTTTCCAGGATTTTACTTTTTGTTGCAAAAATATTTCTTGAATAATACATGCTACAAAAGATTGTAAGATATGCTAGCAAAAAGGAGTTATTTTGTTACAAAAACAGTGATTGAAATTTTTTTGACAAAACTAAAACAGTCTCATTGCATATTAAGTGGGCCATACTAACAACCGTATGTATAGTCGAGTGCGCGAGCATTTCTTAACCAAGCATTGCTCAATACTGTCTAATGCTTAAGCATCGAGTGTGTTATATAAAAGTCAAGTACCCTAAGTAATGCTCAAGCAGTTGGGATTCTTTCCGTTTCGCCTGGCTAATATACGTAAAAGCATTGACCACAAAAGGAAGAATATTTCTCTTTAGTAAAATGCTCCTAAATAAATAACATTTTTTTAATATTTTGTGTCAAAAAGCTTTTCTTATATTCTCAATATGTTTATTCTATTGTCCGTATCTCTCCACAAATTCCGCATTTTAACTCATTGCCTGATGTTAAAAAAATATGTCACGTCACCGACCACCACGTTTCGATCGAAATCCGGCCAAGTCGTTAAAATAACTACAAAATTTCTAATTTAATAACAAACCAAATCAAATTTAAAAATCCAAGGTGGACGGCCTTTAAAAACCTGCCATAAGGCAAGAAAATACGCGAAATTACTCAGTAAATTCGATGAACGGAAGGAGTAGCGCGTTTAACATTTCCAAGCGTTGCTCAAGTAACGTCCATAGGATACTCGCTTGAGCCACTCATTAAGTATTACTGACTCGACTAAAGAATGAAAATAGGTGCTCGAGCGTTACTTAAGTACGAGTCGATGGTTAAGCATCGACTATAGATTCGGGTATTAAAGTTTCTGTAACTTGCGTTAAAGATATAAAAAAGTAATTCCTATTTTTGGAAATGGAGCTCTTTAGCTGTAGAATACGTTTTATTTTTTATGTATGTCATTTGTTTTTTCTTTGTGGCGCCATCTTGAAAATTGTGTGTTTGCCAAACGACAGATTTAAGTGGAGAAAATTTTCGTGTATGTTTTTTTACGATTTTCGCTGTTATTGAAGACAACAAAAAAGTTACCAAAATTGTAATTAGCGTTTGGCGACGAAGCCACATCTCGTAACTCTGTGTACTTCTGGTAAAATGAATTCAAACGTGAACGTATTCATCTCCAAAACTATTCAAGCGAAGGCCGGCCGGCGACAACGGTTACAGAAACTAACATTGATGCTATACGACAACTAATTCAATCGCATAAAAAATTACTTACAACATTGAATATTGGCACGAGCCAAGTGCAAATTATCTTGCACGTACACCTGAGTGTTCGGAAGCTTTCTTCGAGATGGTTACCGGAAGTTAAAAAATGACAGCGTTTATAGTGTCATCGTTTATGATAAAATGATAAAAAATACGATAAAGGGCAATCATTACCATTATATGTTATCGTAACAGGAGACGAAAGCTGGGTGCACTGTAACGAAAGAAAAAGGCTTGTTTTTGGCTTCTTTTTTTAGCAGGAATATTATACGACAATATCACTTGAAATCCAAAGACCAGCCACTGTAGATTAGTACGTTAACATTTGCTTGTAGTGTTTTACAAAAACTTCGAGAGAAGTGTCCTTAAAGCAGAATATTCCTCCATAACGACAATGCATCCGCCAACTCCGCTAAGATGACAATTGCGTCTTGAAAGACCTCAAACGTGGAACTTATGAAGCAACCGCCATAGTCTGGACCTTGCACCCTGCGGTTTTTTTGGTTTTTAAAAATTAAGGATAAACTTTGAGGCATATGATAGCGTTCCGAGAAGCCAAAGATTCATCTAAAGAAGACTATGGACAACTGCTGCTCCAAATGATTTCAAAGAATAAAAAAGTGTAGAAATTGTTAGGGAGAATACTTTAAAAAACAGTAAATACAATATAAATATTATACATGTTTTACTTTATCAGAGTTCAGAAACTTTCAGTATGGCCTAAGTAAAACAGACAAGTAGACGCTCATTGCATTGTAAACTAGACTAAAACGGGTTGAATACTGGTGCTCTGTGGATTCATTGAGATTTTACATATGAACGAAGCAATATTCGCTGAACCGACCAGTCAAATACGTTTTTTTGTTTCGAGATTAGTGTCGTGTCGAGCGCGGCCAGCGTCTTGTTGTAATCGTTTTCGGGTAATTGTGTGTGTACTGAAATCTATAGAGAGCGACGTGGAAGATACCAGTGTTCGTGAAACGAATACTAAAAAACCGGAAATTCGTGGAAAATGAGAAAATAAATTAAAGAGATACCAGCGGCGTATTGGCGGAGCAAATAAAGACTAGTTAGTACGTGGTGATCAGGGGCTCATGTCCACGAAAGAGTGAAAATCTAACAAAGCTATCGACTACTTATGTATCAGCTATCAAACTCTCGAACCCTTATGAACACTTAATGCAGTCAGTGTCGCAAGTAAAAGAATTTTCGATCGCCATCTATCGGCTAAATTTCTAATCAGTTACAAGAAAGCTTAAGCGACACTCGATAGATGGCGACATTTTAATAGTTATTTTAAAGATAGGTTACAAATACAGTTAAACAGACCTCCTACAGGCGCATAGTCTCCAAATACTCCTAATACTTATTAAATATGGTGTCGGTAGTATTAATATTAATAGAGTTACTTATTTATTGCCTTCTCACGAGCCAAATTTCATTCAATAATTAGGTTATTCTGAGCGCAATGCGTATTCACCAAGACGACCCAACCTTTAGTACTAAATAACCTTATATGAGTGTAATTCCTTCCGCATCGGGTATCACTGCGCTGCGGTAACTCCCGACAGTCATTGAGCATAGGTAGCGCAACCCGCCGTTATCCGCCGTTGCGGGGGTGATATATCTATCTATAAAGCAAATGGTGTTTGAATAAGGCTGCTTATTTAACGGCACGTAGCAGTAAACATGAAAAGCAAACTGCAGTGTTTGGTCAGACCATCGTATCGTATCTTTGATGCGGCACGGAGTTCGTAATGTGCGAAATAAATCCTTTAATGGACCTCTACGCCCACCGTCCGGTTATTAGCGGGAATATGTTTCGATTTCTGTCGCCATAAATATTCATCGTCGCCGATCGTATATTACACTGTACAACAATGCTGATCCTAGGCTTGGCCAAATTATTACATGCTGCAGAGCGCTGACTAGATAGGGATTTATTTTGAAGTAAAACTTCACGTCTGAATCTGCGAAGACGAAGATCACAGATAAGCGGTAGGTCTTTTAGCGGTAACGCGTCTAAATATTGCGCTAATAATAAAACTCCAATGGAGAATTTCTTATGACTTATTTCTAAGACACAGATGAAAAATGTGGTCTGGTGAGCAGTCTATAGTTGCCTGGTCGTCGACCGTAGATACATAACGAGTTCGTTGCATAAGTGTGCGACCGAAATGAATGTAAGAGTATGCTCTAATTAATTTAGGTTTATTATGTCTTTAAGTGCACGTTTTTTATTTTTTAACTAAAACATTTAGTGTTTATTAATAAGTGAATTTCATAAATAAATAAAACAACAAATATTTTTTATTAATTTCTCGCTCATGAAGTTATGCCATGACGTAAAATACGACAATAAATTAATATGATGTGATGACGCAAAGGAAGTTTCACACTGCTACATAGGAGCATGCAATTTAAAGCTCTATCATATGCGAGTATGAGTTAGACAGGGAATCCAACATGTTAGGTTTATAATATTTAAAAAAAATTAGGACGTTATTCACTTGAAGAACGCCGCGCTAATCGATGAAAGCAAAAATAATATTTCATGAAAGAGACACAAAACTGCGAGAATCTGACACATACTGTATATGCCTTAACCTGCGTGGGAGACCTGATGGATAGAGCTAGGAATGCCAGTCGCTTAACAGCTTAGCTGGGGTGCTTCCTCCTGCCCTAGATGTGAACTCCTGAGAATACGAATAAATCATGGAGGAATGCCTAAAGTGAGAAACCTAAACTACACTATATTATTATCATATGCATTAAATGTGTCAAAGCTTAAAGGAATTAAAGTACATAAAATACAACTGAAATAAATATTTTATACCAATTGATGGTTCAAATTTCAATGAAAATTAACGTACGTATCATGATAATGTTGATAAACAGTGACGGTCTACAGCCGTTACAAATGGTAAACGAGTAGCAGTGGACATCGCTTTGCCGCCATCCTGCGGACCGGTGCTGGTCCGTGAGACCCGGTCCGCCGATTCGTAAACTCCAGGCTGTTTAAAGACTTTGGGACTAAAGGAACCGAATGGCCGCATATATCAATTTTAATCGACTCAATTCACGGTTCAGCTTCTATCTAGGAGCCTTCAAGAAGAGGGACTAACCTGGAGATGCCGAAGTGCGAATCTGGGGGAAAACCTCGGGTGGTCATGAACGGTTGACGCACTGGTCGGTACTGGTCATGCTGACCAATCGGCAGACACAGAGGAATATGAAAGCACAGCTTTATAAGAAAGCGGGGGTAGATATTGACCTTACGTTGCCTATCCTTAGAAACAATCAGTGGGCCAGCCAATCCCTAGTGGCAAGTTCGGGCAAACGCCTCAGACGCCTCAGATACGTGATAATTGAGTACGAATTGATGCTGACAAAAGGTAGAAGCCGCGCAAAAGACCTCAGGCCCATGTCCAGAAGGGAGTATGGAGAAATTCGTCCAAATCTGGGAGTCAGGGAGTGAGGCGAGCCTGGTGGGTTGCTTTGCTCAGTACTTGATATTATGGCGTTAGTCTCTAACCGGTATGTGGCGTAGCCAGGTACGTGGAATGTAAATGTCAACAAGTCCTTGCGTTCGTCTCGAGGCGAGAAGGCGATAAAGTTTGTTATAACGTCCCGGAGTAAAGGGTTCGCCCGTAGCATGTGACAGCTCTTAAATATCCAAGGTACTCGGGCGGACATGGGCGGTTGATGCACTGGTCGGTTTACTGGCCATGCTGCTCAATCGGCAAAAACTCGGGGGAGTCTGGAAGCTTACGCTTCCTATGACAGAGGGGGTAGATGTTAACCTAATGTCGTCTACCCTTAGAAACGATCAGTTGACCACCCGATCCCAAGTGAGCTTGACGGGCAAAGGGCGCCTCGGATCCGCGATAAATTTGAGTTACGAATTAACGCTCACATTAGGCAATCGACATTGAACCCGTTACTAGACGGGAGACTGGAAAAATCTGTTCCAAATTTGGAATTACGTATAATTGTCCACAAGTCCTTGCGTTCATCTCGGGGTGACAAGACGATAAACTTCGTTATAGTAACCCGGTAGCGGGTTCGCCCGTGGAATTGCCACCTCCAAACTGTTCAAGGTAATATTTGAGAGTATGGACTATATATAACGGCATCTAGAAGTAAATTTAAGAGGGGATGTAATTTCATGCCTTGTCGAACTGAAAGAATAAAGAACTTAGTTACTGCTAGAGCATGACTCTGGCCGCGTATAGTCTTTATCAGGTGAGGAATAGATGGCTAATCTTATACATAGCGGACATATTTAGCCGTCTCAATGATAGCAATCTTTCCCTTCTGGACATAATTTTTTTTTTAAACAGATACATTCAAAAATTCGAAATGTACATTCGAAGGAATTTTTTATTGTTTCTGATTTTAAATATTTTAATGGCATTGGCTTAAATTTTCATCTATTTGACCTACCCTGAAGATAAGAATGTTCATAGAACATGCTAGCTCATGCACATATGCGAACCTAATAACAAAGTATCAGATGAAAATAATGAAAGTCTTTCACACAAATTAGATTCACACAGATTTTTGAAACTATAATATCTTGCACAAATAAATTATAAGCCGTGACTGTATACTCTGAATATTTTTCTTATCTTCATCGGTTCAAGAATTAAAAGGTTGGCGAACAAGAGCAAGCCTCGCCAGTACGATGTCCTCAAAAGGAAAATACGTCTGCCATGGCTACACACCCTCCTACGCTAACTGCGCGCCTCCTGCCTCCTCCGCTACTGCACCGCTCCTTTTATATCTTCTTTGAAGCGAGAAAATATTTTCAAATGTACCGGGCGCTGGAATCATTCATACTGTCGCTTGTAAATGCGTCGGGAGCACCGGCAGAATGAGCCTGTGTTTTCAGGCGGTACCATTTCGCGATTGCGAAACTGGCAAAAAAGACTGCGCTACTCGCTAATCGATAGGGATATATGGCATATACCGGGATGCTTTATCAGAGTACTGAAATCTTACCTTATAAAAATTCACATATTATATACATGGTGATGTATGTCATACATACGTATATACAGTATCCCTGCATTTAATTACCCGTGTACTCGTAGCAGAAAATAATACCACGTGTCACATGCGATACCAACAACTTTAATTCGCATCGGTACCGACGAATGAGCCTTGCCGACGGAATACAAAATACGCGTATGCGCCGACATACTGTAATCCGTTCGCAACACTGACGATAACTGAATCGGATATAATTTGTTTCGGAATTATCGTTTCCCGATGACGCAGCCGAGCTTATAAATGGAAATGAGAGGCTATCGCGGCGATCCCCACAGCGATAAAATGACAACAACCGAATAAAAAACGACGAAATATTAGCGCGCGGGGACAGATCACATTTCGGCATAATAAAAAAATATACGCCCGTCGAACATTCAAATTCACATGCCCATTCGAGTGTTGAAGGATGAAGGTAAAACATACACTCGATAGAATTATATTTAGAACAAAGTCTGTCGGAAGTAGATTTTATTT
>JAOPUG010000036.1:26323019-26336914 GCA_027564375.1 Micropterix facetella | reverse complement strand
GTGTGCTTTATTAAATCTACGACACAAGCGGTAAATCTCAAACTGAAGATTGAAGAGTAAAAAGGTATATATTTTTTACTGTGAAAAACGTAAGAAAACCAAAAGGTATGTCGGGCTTGCCCCATTCAGTAACCCTAGGCACGCCACTGGTACTAATGTATGCCCAGGAAGAGGAAGTTTAGAAAGAAAAGACGAAGGTAAAAGGGATAGAACTGATTATCTTAGAGAGGTAGTATTGTTTAATCTGAGTTTTACAGGATTCTATATAAGGCGAGTCCCTTATGTTTACCGGGGGACTATTCCAAAGCCTTGCAGCATTCACGCTAAAAGAACACGGAAAAAAGTTTGTCTTGTGAGAAAGGATTTTCAGAAGATTGCCAGAGCCCGAAAGAAGCTATAAGCCGTGGGAAGAGAATGGCTCGAGGAGGACTAAAAAATACAGGACGGTGAAGACGACGAGAGAACACGAAGAAGGAGCAAAATTAGGCTAACATTTCTTCTTTGTCGTATGGGCAACCACTTCAATTGAGCCCTAAATTCAGACTGAATTTCTATTTTAATCTATTATTCTCCCAGACTATTAAATTATAGTAGTGTATTTTGATTATTTGTATGTAGGTAATTTGGATATAATATTACAGCTATGACAACTATCATGATAGTTATGTTTTTATTAATGAATTTTTTAGCATTGTGTAAAGCATTTCAAGTGTAGGAATGCCTATATACTGGAGTACTTCATTGTATTGTATTATATTGCATGGTCATACTATTGTATTGTATTGTATTACTATTGCACGGTAAACCAAAAATGAATGGAATGCTAATATTCAGCAAACATTCGAGTTTATGCAGTAGTTCTTCAGTAAGATCGAGTTCAGCTACATCCGCATAATCCATTATTGACAAAAGGAGTGATTACGCTATTATTCTTTTGGTATCCACGGGGAGGAATCACCTGTAGAGAGTAGAAGCTAGTGAATATTTTGCAGCTTACCTCGTTAACTTGTGTTGGCAAGGAGATACTCTTATCGAGTGCGAGGCCAAGATCTTTAACATTCTTTGAGAGAGGAATAATTAAATAATGAGTTTAACAGTCATCCATAAGGATATATTCAAATCAATTAGAGCGTTAAAGAAATAGAAGTAGAACATATTTCTATTCTAAATACAAAGTGATTAACGTAAAAATGCATAGAAACACACGTATTAGTATACGCAGCTAGTGAGCAGCGCTAAGATCTCAGCAGAATCTGATCCTATAATGCTTGAAGGCGTATTTATTGATGTGGAATTCCTTTGAATACTGTACAACGGAAAGATAAAAGCCGCATAATGTATGCACATTTCCTCGCTTATGGGTATTCTTGTAAAAGAAGCAGGTCACGACATGCACTTTATGGAAAAACTTACAGAAGCTAAAAATAACAATATACCGTACAAGACTGTTCAAGTTTGTTGCCCGTAAACTCGAGCGAACGCTGGGGATTTTATACTAAAGAGATAACAGATTTTTTCGTATAGTATTTGATAGTAAGTGTATTAATTCTATAATCAAATTATGTACCCTACATCTTGTTATGTATTAGATTGTGTCCTGAAACCCTGCTTATTAGTTTTTATGCTGGTACTATGTCCACTAACAAATGATGACTCATCTTTAATGATAACGCTCTTTCTTAGTATCTACCCTCGGATAAAATTTGCGTCAATATTATATTTCATAATTAGTTATAATAATCTGAACTAAATAATTGGTGGTCTTGTACAAATATTTCGTCTCTTTTTATTTTAATCCGACTATAATATCCTTGTATATCTTATAACATTTCGTCTGAATTGAAATAGCCTTTTTTGTAAATTATAATATTTTGGGTGGCATAATTTACACGTGTGATTTAAATACTATTTCGCTGCATTTAAATTCAGTGTCGTCGTTTCTATATGTAATCATAACCCTCGCTCGTACCATAGTAGCGTGTCTCCTATTTAATTTAAACAAGGGTAAAGTTTGTGCACTGCTGTTTCCGGTATTATACAAAGAGCCCAGGTTGGCCCATCTCAGGCAGAAATAGCGGCGTCGGTAGACGTCGTGTAACTGTGGCCGATCACGCCAGGAGCCGCGCTAATTTGCGCCAAGCACACTTCATGAACGACGCCTCTATATTGCAAATTGGGCATTAAAGTGGAAATTTACGAGGTTTGCCCAAATTGAGAGAGAGAGAGAGAGAGAGAGAGAGAGAGAGAGGCGTAGCTCCCGCATAGCACAGGGCGAGTAGGCCTCGAATCGATGCGCCCTCGTCTCTCACTACGACAGCTCTTATTAATTTGACATTTTGCAATTTTCATCCTAATTTGTACAATATCGCTTACCATACCAAAGGCAAGGAGAGAAACGAGCCATAAAGTCTTATAAGCCACTTCAAGCAATCTTTTTGATAGGCGCTTAAAGCTGGCGTCTTGATGAGTTATCGAGAGGAATCTCAAGCAGAGCAACAGCGATTATACCGTAATATTTTGAACTTGTATTAATAATATTAAAATGAATGACTTTCTGTAGTGGAAGTGAGATATATGTTGATCACAACAGACGGAATATAAGATCGTTCGATCGTAATGTACGATATATGTATAGTTAAATATGTTTATATCAACCCATATAAATTAAAAAAGGTTTTACATATTTCAACCATATTTTCTTTATCTTTTTATATTATTATGATTCTTGTTTCACCCTCAATCGAGATCCGGGATTTATAATAATTTTAATAATTAAAAAAAAAACGATGGCGTGTGTCGATGACAAAAAACTAGTAATAGTAATAGAAATATATAATCGTTCATTTCGTTGATGTTAACATCATGTTTTAAGGCAACTAAATTTCGTACATTATGACAAATAAATATCGAACGTCACCCTATATTCCGATATAACTAAATAGCATACTTTCCGAATTGTATGTAAATGTTTTTCTCGGCTCGCGCTACTACATAGTGTTTTTTTTTTTGAGAATATGTAATTTGTTTCCATTGGCAATTCATAGAAACATATTACCACAACCGAAGATGGCGGAAATGAAGGACTCATTTCCATACAATTACTGATTGCGAGAGATTTATTTAGATAATGTCGAATTTGAAAGACACGTCACAAATACACGGGTTCGCGGTGGACGCGGTAATGCGTGGGGGGGGGGCGTTCTATTTGACGGGCGCTTCAGGCGCGCAACAACCAACTAGTTGACTCATATCCTTTAACTGCTCTGACCAATTTAGGATTAATAGAGCGAAGACGAAAGTTTTCGTCGCCATTGAACTACAATATTAAATAACTCAGTCGCACCGCAAACTGCCACCGTACAGTACTATAAATTATTTTAACGTACAGCCCCTAACGAACTGAGCGCCACACCCAATTAATACAAGAGTTTCTATTTCTGCAAAGTAACAACATGACACGGACCTTACTCAGCGAGAGGAGAGTCGCGCCGTGCTGTGCCAACTAAAGAAAAAGTTTTCCAATTATCAATTAGCTCGTTAAAATTCTCGTGTCGCCTGCACTGGGTAATAATTAAGCGCGCTGCGAATTTCCACCGTTTGTTGCGTTAGGCACTAGCGCCTCGCAGTCTTTTTCCACTAATTCATGTTATTTAAAGTTGTTTGTATTTCGTAGAAAATGGAGCATATATTGCTTGAAACATGTCCATAGGCAACTCTTTCTTATCATTTCGATAGAAACGTGATCAAATATATCTTGGATTAAATTGTCTTAATTAAACAATGTTCTTAGCGGAATGTACGATATTTTTTTTAATATCATAATATAATCTCACTATAAATAAACAATACTCATTTTTACCAAGTTTTTTTCATAAGAGGGCAATACAACGTTATTGCTACATATCCCTCTATGTGCATTTCATTTATTCATTTATTCAAACAAATATAAGTAACGTAACATTAGAGCGTGTATGCTTAAAAGCAATACCAATGCGCTATGTACTTATACTAATACTATATGAAAGTAAATATTTGCAAGAAACCATTGTAATACATTTTATAACGTCTAAAAAATAATACTAGTTGTAATATTACTCTATGTTTAACTGGAAAGGCGTTCTTTCTTCAATTTCCACATCGAAGTGTTAAAAATGTCAATAACGGAAGTTAGACTGTGCAATAATTTTATCACTCTATCAATCGGTCTACCAATTATACCCTGAATATTTGCAAGGTGTGCTTGGCTCTCTGAATAATCGGTCCGCAGGTCGCTTCGCATCGCGGTATAGTTAAGCGGCGCGTACAGTGGTTAATTTCCAAGTATTTGTGGTAAGTATACATTCTCTTTATAATGTTATAGGCGTAGATAAAGGTGGTATTACTTTTTTTTATTTTTATTTATTTATTTTATCCATAATATAACATAATTAGCAGTTAATTACTTACTAGGTTAGTTACATTAGCATATTTCGAGTATGTAGCTTAATTATTGAGTAAAAAATACAGGTCCATATGGATGTTACTGCCCCACTAGGCCTAGGCCTGTGTCGAGACAGTAGTCGTGTGATGATCGTTTTATCATCCACGGGAGTAGTCATGAGCAGCCGTATTTTAGAAATATATTTAGTTTTGATAATACTATTGTAATAACTAATATTATTATTTAACGAATGTAAGTAAAAGTAAAATTTAACTCAAAGTAAATTTACTAAAAATACATAAGTATAAAAGGGAAAGTTAACTGTAAAATTGTATTAAAAGTAATATTATTAATATACGTAATTGTAAGAGACGTATATATAAGTAATTGTATTTAAAAATGTTATTTTTATTATAATGATAAATATAACATACTTAAATATATATTTTAATATAATAATAATTAATGTGTAATAGCATTATACTAATATATTACTACGTGTATAGTTTAAATATACATATAATTTAAATGAGCTATAAGGGCCGTAATATGTCAACTTGGTCGGCTCAGCTAGCGGGGCAGCTTCTATCCGGTAGCCTCGTCTAAGAAGGACCAATCTGGTGAACCCGCTATGCGGTGGATCCGAGGACGGAAACTCGGGCTGATCTGGATAGCTGGCGCACGGGGCGGGAAAAGCGGCCGTGTTGTCACTGACTAATATCCAGAGGAGTTTAGAAGTGTATGCTTCTTAAGAAAGCGGGGGTAAGTAGGTACCTCAAGGTACCTACTTAGAAACGATAGGTGAGCCACCCGATCTCGCGTGATAGTTGCCGAGCAAAGGATTCCCCGTAACCGCGATATTCCAGGAAGGAATGCCGCTCGCTTGAGGTAGAGAACCGCGCAAGCGACCTCGAACCTGCAACCCAAACAGGTGGTTGGAGGAATCCGACTAAAGCTGGGAGTCAGGGAGTGAGGCTGCCCGCAGGGTGGCAATTCCCTGTGCATCGCCGCAAGGTGTTAGCCTCTAACGGGCTGTGGTGGAGCTTGTGACGTAGAGTATCTACGTCCACAAGCTTCTGTGTTTCGCCTCGGTGTGATATAACGATAAAATTTGCTGAAACGCTCCGGAGTGAAAGAGTTCACCCGTAGCAGGTGACATACACTAAATCTGTTCGTGTTTTCCCTGTTGTCACGATGGAAATTTCAACATCAATCGAACGATTTCAAAAAATGGACAGCGATTGGACAAGTGCATCGCTTCAAATGGATGGTAGTTTGAAGGGGATAAAACTGTTTTACCTTCAATATTATTGAATAAAGTAGTTCGCTCAGCTAAACGCTAGTTCTCTAAACCTCACTGGGCTTATATATTGGACAGCAACTTATAAACAAAACGAGGGCTTAGCTATATAAATAAGAAAGTGAATTATACAGTTATGCCTAAAATAATAATAGTGAGAACGTAGGTGAAAACAAAATGTTGAACGCGTTAAGTACTGAAAGCTCTCCATTGTTGCTGAAATGGCCACGCCTAGGCATGATATAACCGAGAGAAGCATGAAATCGCGTAGAGCGACTTTGACTAGTAGTTTGACGGCCGCGAAAGGCGTGGAATATAGCCCACCACCCGCCCGATCGGACACTGACACGACACAGGAAATTGAACTTCGATGACGCAAATCAGATAAGGAGATGATTCATATCAGAATCAAATTCGCATGAAGCAGTAGCATTACAAACCACCTCTGACAATAAACTAGAGTCGCTAGCGTGGTGACATACTCTGAATGGCAAAACTCAAATAATTTTAGGGGTCATTTCATGGAATTGTATGTGTCAAAACTGTTAAAAGAACATGCTAAATTCATAAGGAATATAAATTAATCCTAGGGCAGGACATGGTACCGTTTATCGAAACAACGATGAATAGGGGACAGCTAACAACGAAAGTTTTCGCAAGGGTATTACTTAAAGTTTCGAAACTTACAAATTTAGCCAAATTTCTGGCTAGACTAATTTCATTATTAAAGGCTTAACTCAATCCGCAGTAAGTACAAAGTCGAATAAAGTGGCTTTGACATGTTTGACGGCCGGAATAAGACGTCGAATCCTGCCAAGGCGAATGATACGGGAAATTGAACTTCGATCACGTAAATGGAAGGAGGCCGCTTCAACGATAGATTAAGACGATATTATCCGTATACTGATATTACCGTAAAGAGATGAGCTCACCATTGAGAAGCGAGGAGAAATGAGGTAAATACTCACAGGCCAAAATTCTACATTATTATTTGATAGATTCAGGGCAAATATTAGTAACGTTGGTAAAAACCCCTGTTTCAGTATTTAAATTGAACAGTGTCCCAACAAAGAGGGTAGTATTTTTTATTACACGAGATGTTTATAACACGGTACAGATCAAAGTAATGTATTAGGCGTACATATGTTTACTGGAAAATTATGTTAAAGCAGTCTAGATATATTTAACATGATCTGATATAACAACATAAATAAATACACGGGTCATGTGCCGAAATTAGCCTACGATTAATTTTTCAAGAGAGTGTCTCAAGTCTTCAGTGGCAGTAATAACAACAGATGCTACAAGGGAACAACAACTAAGAAGCACATGCCAAAGGCGGATTAAATTTATAGAGGTTTAGGCTTTGCGAGCGCGCTTCACAGATTATCATCGAAGCCAATTAATGAGGCGCTTATAATTAACGCACCTATTTAAAGACGGGGACAATGCGAAGGTGGCTGAAGCACGTTGGTGGGGCTTAATTCTGTGCTTAGGATTATCAAAGATGTATCATTACAATACGTGGCTAATTAATTACAAGATTTTTAAAGCCGCAGCCTTGCGAGCCTTTGATCTAAGGAGGCCGTGCTCCAATTTGCCAACATCTTTGTTTTGCGGATCCGTTTGCTGCATATTCAACCATGGAGTGATGCCGCACTAACTTACTATGATACATTTGTTTTTCATTGTGGTGTTATTTTAAAAATTGCGTATCTGCATTACGATGGATTTAACGAGTGAACATTTTCTACGCTTTTAAGTGTAATTTGACAGCTGAGCAGACAGCTGAGCCTCGCTCGGCTTTAAACTACTTTTGGAAATAAAGCATCAAGCAATACGACAATTTATAGCTGGTTTGCAGAATTCAAATGCGCTCGTGTCAATCTTAGTGACGAATTTCATAAGGTCGCCCGTCCACTGCTGTCAACAACAAAAACATTGATACTGTGCGCTGTATGCTCGAAACTCATAGGCATGGGACCTGCTATGAGATGTGGTAATCCTTAGGCATAGATATGAATCAGGTACAATCAATCAATCCTAAATAAATAATTGGCCTAAAAAGCTACGCTCGCGGTGGATCCCACACAATTTCAATGAGGCTCAAAAGCGGGACACGTTACTTCGCGCAATGCCATGCTTATCAGATTCAACAAAGGGGTGTCACATTTGGTGTGGAATATAGAAACAGGTGACGAAACACGTATTTATAGCTACAACTTCGAAACAAAGCAGGAATTGATCATTTAGGTCTTTCAAGGTGAGCCGAACCCAGCCAAAGTGGCGAACGTGCAAAGTGCCGCGAAGTCGATAATCGCTTCTTTTTTTATGAAAACTGGACCCGTGGCTATTGTCGCTTTGGAGAATCATCATACTCTGAATGCTTACTCTAGCATTTTCTTGTGGAAGTTATTGCCGAAATCCGTAAACGCCGCATAATCGTGCAGCAGACAATACCAGTTCTCACACGCCAGAACGAATTTTTGAAGGCGAAAAAGGTAAAACTTATGAACCATCCTCCATACAGTCCCGTCTTGACACCTTGTGACCTTCTTGTTCTCAAAACTAAGAACAAATTAAGCGGTCAACGATTTTCATCGCCAGAAGAGTCTATCGATGAATATGAAACAAACGTATTTCCGAGGTCACCACGGAGGAGTGAACAAATGTTAGGGAAATTGGTTTATACGTATGAAAAAGTGTAACAACGCTCACAGATAATATTTTGAAAAGAATACATTGATTTTTGGCCATTCATTGTTTTTTTTTTCTTATTCATTTCGGAAACTTTCAGTGGGACCCTGTACGAGGTATTTTTCTGTATTCTCTTTTATATTAAATCCGTCTGTTTATCGGAGTCTATCTTGAAATAGAATTCTGGTAAATCAACCGTGACGTAGGCCGACTCCCAAGTTTCCTTTATATTTAATCTTCTATCCATTAAAAGGCGCGGCTTTCATGGAATTTTAATTAGTCTGTATTTATCTCCGGGCGATGAATAAATCTTTTTGGAGTGTCGCCTTACGGAATAGCGGTTTAGCGACAACAACCAAGATTTTCTCCCCATTTCTCCTCCCTAGATGTCGCTGTCGGTGACTTGAACAAGTTCTTGTTGGTCGAGGGCGCTCGCGCGGGTGGGTAGATGTCGCGATGCCGTGATAAATCACGCCCCGCCGTATCCTATGTGCCTTATCTGACCGATCGCCCGCCCACCTTTTTTATGCGCTAACAAACCCTTAAAGCCAACGAGAGAAATTTGCTTCGGGCATCAGGTGGGCCAAATGAGCCTCATCGCCACCCCTTGTCTCTTGCATTATGTATTTACGCAGCCGGCTTTAACGCTTTCCAATATATCTCTTGGGGAGAACGCTGAAAAAATTTGTATTCACATTTCAGGTTCACACTTTGTTCGTGGAGAAGAAAGATGTTCCATATTGCTTTCACAGGTTATTTGAGCATACGTTTCTAGTGTGCACTTTTTGCCAATACAAAAAAATCTGTCAATCTTAGTCCCATAAGTAGAGAGAAACAGGCCATTGCCTTACAAAGGTGGGGTATATAACGATTTAGGTATGTATTGTTTGGTTATGGGCTCTCCGAATCCAAGTTGCAAACTCGAACTGTGCATACGTGAACCGCATTATTGGATGAAAGGTATCAAAATTAATCTTATTAACAAAAATGTTAATGACTAACTTAAATAAGATAACATCCTTTATATTTTTCATATATATATATATACTGTTTTGTAAGTTTACTACCATAAAACTATGTAACTAGGGGTCATTTAAAAGATTTTCTTGAATATTTAGAAATATTTAGTAGTTATTTATGAGACTTATTTTTATTACGAAATAGCCTATCATAGAAAGAATTGGAATAGTCATAAGAGCATTTAAGATAATAAAATATATTTCTATTTTCCATCAGAAAAAGCTGTATATATATAGTTGTGGCGAGTTTTTCCCAACAATGTACCATGACAAAAATGTCGGTGAAAGTGTGTAAAAAAGCAATATTTGTAGATCATTATCTAAGTAATAACTACTGAGGCACATAATGACTAATGAAACTGTATGTGAACTCATGTTTATTTTTAAAATTAAAAACAAAAAAATGCGGCCTTATTTTCTCTTAATAAATTTGATTAGTAGGTATACATTAGACATTTAAAGACTCATAATAATAAAAAACTATATAAGTAATAATAATAGTAATAATAAAGTAATAATAATAGTAATAATAAAGAAAACAATAATAAAAAACTATATTTTTAAATACTCCACCTCTTCTGGACTTGAGTTGGTAGGTAATGTTTTTGCAAAACTTCCAATCCTATGTAAATCAATCTGCCTTCCACTTCAGCCCACATCTAAAATAGACGTGCAGTGTAATAATGCATTAACTTTTCCTGGAAACTATTTACCTTTATAGTTGACAATCACAAAATCTCCATCTGAGTAATTTGAAGCTGAAAATATCTCAAAAAGAGACCAACAATACTTTGGCGTAGTTAATTTTTTTGTAAACGGACACTCAACTATGAGCCTAACGCTTTGACTGCCCAACTATGGTCCATAATTTGGTCCATGGTTGTGGGTTTGTATTACCATTTTTTTGATGTTCGACAATAAACTCTTACGTTTAGAGATTATAGAAACGTTTAATATGGATTCTATATGGTACATCAATTACTCAAATAATACATTCAGCTGGTAGTGATCAAGACTTACCAGCTGATGACCACACCTCAATGTTAGCAGCCTTTTACTAAAACACAAAATACGCCTCAAGAACATAAAAGCACGTAAACCGTAATGGTTAGCGGCAGACTAACTCATTTCACTTCAAACGATTCAACGGCTAACCAGTCAAGTCATAGACAGATAACGAACGTTTACAGCAGCTTTTTTGAAATATCACCCGATTTGTGCGAAAATCGGGGATGACCATAGTTGTGGGCCTGCACCATAGTGGGGTAGTTTTACGGCATATAACAAGTTATAAAAGCAGAAAGATTTTCTACTTTTATTATCGATTTAAACAATACGACTAATTTGGATGGAAAGCATGGGCTCAGATCTTAATAGGATATAAAAAGATTGATATAATTACCATTTTTTTTAAACCGAAATTTCTAGTTGATAAATGTAACAGAAGCATACAAATAACTTATATCGAGGTTGAATGCATAACATCACTCACCATTATTAGTTTTAGTTAAATCTGATTTAATCACGCAACAATGTGACTGAAATTTGACGCAAAAACTCGCATATGTACAACAATGAAAAAATAAAGACGAAGAGTTGGTTTCGTTAAATAATCCAACACAGAATTTCTCATAACGAATGGAAGAGAACAAAGGTAATAATGTGCGCACAAAAAAGCAAGAAAGATATATTTTCTCGCTTTTCTTTGCAATATCATTTAATTGGACACTTATTAAACTATATTTGTCCTTTATTAACTTGCTTATTATCTTCCGACAGAAGAAGCCAAAATGAATTGCTGTTGTCCGAGATCACAAATGATGAAGGAAATAAAAGAGACCAGACACAGAAACCACATCGACCTGAAGTAAAGACAAGTCTACTTTCATCAGGAATGTAATGTCATATTCACTGACCGACATGCCGATATAGAGATAATATAATTGGATCCCTATAAAAAATAACATACTAATTAAAAGTTTTGGTCTAATCCACCTATGTATGCGCAACAAGAGGCTTCATTGCACCAAAACTCATATATCAGTCGCTGATCACCATCTTTGAACAAATTTGGCAACCTCATCCTGTATTCTAGAATCTAGACATTACCCGCCTTAAAAATAAAAAAAAATGAGTAAAACGCCGTTGACCAGGTGTTATAAAGAACGCGTTTAAGAGCTGTTAACCGCCGGTTCCCCGATGATAGAAATAAAAGCATTTTAAGCTCCGATTGATTACACAATAGATCCAGAGACAAGTAGACTTTGGCAGATTTTTGTCAAGCGGTGGACGGATATTGATTGCATTCGAGTCGACTTTGTTTCCATTCAACTAATTATGACGTCATTTCGTAAAATAAATATAATAGATGCAATTATTATATTACTTTAGATGCTGAATTATATCTTTATGCTACATTATAAAAAGTAACTATTTGACACAAAGTTCATTTAATACATATAAATGCAAAAGTTAAAATTTCCAGTCGAAAAGTCCAGAGAATCGTGATTAAGTCGACGCTATTTCTTGGTTTGCGCATCGCTACACACAATGAAAGTAACGCTAGGCTACCATATAAATCTAATTATTTAAACGGTATTTCCATTTAAAATCTAAGTCGCCGAGAACAAATTGATGCAATCGCGGTCCATATATCTTCCGACGACGCACACGCACTACTTGCCGAGTCCTCGGAGGCAAACAGCCTTTCCATGACTCACAAGTTTCTATATCACTAATTTCTTATAGCCCATCGCGAACATCTTCCATATTGTTTGATTTTCATGAATTAATACGAAAATTATAGAAAACGATCGGGTACGACGATCTGACAGATGCAACAAATAGGTTACGTTCACTTTCAAACCCGAACGCATCCAAACAAAAATGTCAAATATCAGCAGTTTGTTTGAGCGTCTGCCATTTCACTCGTCTATAATGCCCTTAAACTAGCCCAGTCTGGTGGTTAACGGCATTTTAAGGTCTATACATTGCCAAGCTCTGTTTAACAGCTGGTCAACGCTCGGTTAAGCTTAAAGGACTATTCTTTCTCACATTATTTTTTAAACAGCCGTTAAACTGATGAATCTCATGGCTTTCGGTTAGGTTATGGAAAATGTTCGTATTTGATGAGCTCGTCCAGACATAGCGATATACGACGTCAATAAACTAAACGTCAAAACATTTCGCAGAATGATAGTCACGATAGCTAAAAACATTTCGCGAAACAAAGGAGTGGGGTGAGTAACGGAGTTATACATTTCGATTCTCACCTCCTCGTAAGTCTGGTAAAATGGTGCAGTTTCAAGATTAGTAACAAAATCCAATGGACACAGATGTAGTGCTTTATATATTATCAGCCCAGATGGTAATCGTGTCTCGGCAATTCAATTGAGTGATATCTAAATTTTAAGTTATAATAGATTAAAACGTTTGATAAGATTATGAATATTCACATGAAGCTACATACACTACTCTGTTGTAAACGTGGATATTTGAGACGAAAAAATGGTTTTTCCTATAAATATTTTTATGTTCAACCACAAAATTTAAGCGTTGCTCTTTAAAATTGTGAAGCAAACGTTGATTAGTTATAAAACTACACTTCTGTAATATATATTAAATACTGGTCTTCATAGTCACCCTGTATTACGAGTATGTGGTATTGTTTGTTTTTAAATTAATTTATCTATTCAATAGATTATCTACATTAATATTGAATTAATTTGGACTCGAATACCCTTTCTGGTATACTCCAAATTTGGTTTCGGGAACGCACTCTGCGCTCATTTCAATGGTTGGTTTCAATGTTACATTATACAACTCGGCACAGAGGTATACGTAAGAGACAAATTATTTTGTTATAGAAAATGGGAATATAGAAAATAGGCCAACCGGCGAACTCTGAAACGGGCCTTGGGATTTCCTGTACTCGTATGTTCGATGACGTAAAGTAATCTGCGATGGGCTCTCGGACTATATCTGTCAGTGCGTAAATAATGCACGACGCAGGGGAAAGCGCCAAAATAAGCTGCGATTTTTATTCCCGAATCGTCGTCATTAATCTCGCCACCGGGCGGCGTCAGTGGACGGTCAATCCTTGCTCACGGAAGGTCCGTCCACAGCCTCAGCGACAATAACTAAATCGCAGTAAACGTTGATGTATCGCCGCCGGTCGTTACATTTATTATAGAGGGTAGAGACGTATTGTGAGCAACTTGATCTACGTACGCATATACATACATAAATATCATAAAACATTTTATTATTAGGTAAGTATCATTACGCGTGTTTTATCCTGTCTGGTCGGGTCATCATTTCGTCAAAAGGGATAAATGAGTTTTTATAATTAAGTTCTAGTGACATGAAAAAGGTACTTGGCGTGAGGATGGATATTAACATTCTTAGAAATAAATCTGCTATAAATATAATAATAATAATAACTTTATTTTGCAGAAAC
>JAOPUG010000036.1:26223868-26236537 GCA_027564375.1 Micropterix facetella | reverse complement strand
AAGGGGGGGACGCCAAAATCTCACGAAATCTCATTTAAAGCCCCCCCTCCCCTTCAAATGAGATTCCATAGGGTTTATTCAGAAAATATACATTATTATACCAGATTAAATATTTTGTATTATAAAATCAATTCCTGGCATAAACAATATTAAATTAACTTGATTTTAAACCCGTCAACGATGACGGACCCGCTTTGCTTTTATACTTAAATATTCAAATGAGAAATTTTATTTTTAGTTAATTGTTTTACTTTATAAAAAAGAGAGATAAATAGTACGAAAAACAAAAAAAAAACCATTTAATATATTCACACAAATATATTTTAATACAATTATTAAGTATTTAGTGCTATGAATCAAACTATATGAGCATATCAAATAAATGTAATTATTTAATAGGTATAGGGTAAATCACACGTGAGGGAGAGGGGGAGTCACACTATATCTCACTAAATGTTATCAAGGGGTAGGGGAGGGGTCCATTTTTTTAAAAACACCTCACGTAATTAATGAACGCCCCTTAACGTCTCTCCGTTGTCCGAGCAGGAGCGTACTTTGATGTATATTTTAAAATCACACATTGAAATGAATACACTCACAATTAGAAGTCACAAATATGCAAGCGCACATATTCCGCAGTCGTGTCACAATAATCATTATCAATATTGTCCGCAGATATTTCAGAGAAATCGACATTTAATATTTTAATTATCAAAAGAACAGGCGTTTGTTGATTTGCTTTTATACATCACTAATATATTCACACAAATATATTTTACTACAATTATTGCGTATTTAGTACCATAAATCAAAATATATTACCATTAAAATAAATTTATTTAAATAACGATTGTAGGGTCAATCTCACGTGAGGGGGAAGTGGGTCCCGACATATCTCACCAAGGAGGAGGGGGGGGTCTAATTAAAAAAAAATACACCTCATGTAATTAATGGACGCCCCCTTATATAATTATCATCGAAAAGTATAAGAAAAACATAACGTTATACAATAATAAATATTATCGCCGTGGCTTTTAAAGAACATATATTACTCTTGATCAAATTCCTTTTAATTTGTAAGGTTTTTTATGTGAAAATCAAGGTGGCATTTAGCTTATCAAAAAGAAACCTGCTGTCGCTCATTATATTCAGGGAGCGGGAGAAAGAAAGAAAGGCGTTTGTAATGTCGCTAAATAAATAATGAAAGCATACTTTATTATAACGGCTAGTAATTAGTGGTAAATCTTTGCCAGCTGAAGCTGAAATCGAGCCGAAAAGGCGAGACTCATTGCTGGGCGGCCGAGCTACGGATCGCTGAAAAATTAACGAATGAGCAAGGCTTTTCTTTCTCACTATATAATAAGCGGCCGGCCTTAGTGTATTCATAAACTCGTAGATGGGCCCTTCTATATATTCGTGTCGGGTTTACGCGTGTTTTAAGAACCATGGAATTCATAGACGCTTGTAACAATTCTAAGGGGTCTAACGGGGTCATGAAGCTCGAGTTCTAATGGCCAACTCGTTTTATCATAGTCGGACCGACTCACGGCTCAACTCCTAATTGGCCGCCTCCCTGAAGAGGGACTGAATCTGGTGAAGCCGAACGCTGATCTGGGGGAGAGGACACCGGGCGGCCCTAGGTAATTGGTGTACTGGTTGTTTAACGTCCTTTTCTCAATTGGCGAACATCTAGAGGGGGAGGGGGGGGGGTTGGAAGAGTAATGCGACCTAGAAGTGGGGATAGACATATACCTTATGGTGCCTATCCTTAGAAACGACCCGTCGGCTGCTAAATCTCGGGTGAATATATTGCCAAGTAAACGACGCCACGGGCCCGCGATAATTCGGTACGAATTGATGCTATCTTAAGATAGAAGCCGCGCAAGCGACTTTGAACGTGCGACTAGACAGGAGGTCGGAGAAATCTGACCACATCTGGGAGTGAGGGCACGTGGGTACCCCACTGTGTTTGAAAATCCCCATGGCCTCATAGTAAGGAGTGGGACTCTCGCTGGCAGTTTCGTAGTTGGATATGTGGATATGTATTATTACAATTCCTTACGCTCATCTCGGGGCGATATAACAATAAAGTTCGTTGATACGCCTCAGGGGAACAGGTTCGCCCGAGTTTGATCTTAAATCCAACCCTGTGTAATTGCTTATAAGCGCCAATAAGAGAACCAATGTGCAAAAAACACTTATGATTTAATCGCAATGAATTAAGGTTATTAGAGTACTTTAAAGACCGGTCGACAATATAATCTATTAATAATGGTTATGAATTGCTTAATTCCGAAAAGAAAACACATTGGTTTTTTAGCACGACTTTAAAATGACATTGTAAATTTTCCTAAAATTTTGGTCCATGGTAAATATGTTTACAAGCGAAAATAACTAATGCGCCACTTTTTTGAATTTGACGTTACGATATTGCAATATTTTCAATTTTATAGTTAGGCTATTTTAGCATGTTCAGCAATGAAAAAAAAACATTGGTCAAATAACACGTCGCTTGTTTCGACCACTTCTAATGCAGATATCACATTTCTTATTTCTTATTTGTTTATTAGAGACATACAGAAACAAAAGATACATTAATTACATTTCAGGTTAAATATGAAAGAACACTATTTACAATTGCTTCCTATAGAAATGTCTCACTGAAAACATACATTATAGACAGATCACAACAGCATCTAGGCAAAATGTAGCAACAATAGATTTGCATGAGATTAGGAGTTAGTCTGTATTAATACAATGAATTGTTGTGTGGGGTTATTGAGTTATCATTTTCATTCACCGGGAAAAAGCAAAAGGAATCTAATTTTCCTTTAACAATGACATTAACGATTTTGGTATAATAATCTCCGTTTCATTCTGAATATAACTGTGTAGTTAATTTAAAACACCCGTTTTAGCACATTGGCGATTTTGGTATGACATCGACGATAATATTATATACGACATAAAATACAATAAATCATCATCGTATGTTGCAAATTAAGGTTACCTCTCTCAAGCAGTGAAAAATTAATTTTTCAGTAAAATTTAAGTGACTTTCGCGTTCATTGAAACAAAAATAAAAATATGATTCTTGTAGCAAATTTCTTAATCTTTAGTACGATGATGCGAAATCTCAATACTTTGATTTTTTTCTGAATAAAAATAAATAAAAGCTAAAGTCATCACCTTTCTGTATTTTGCGTTTTTCTTGGAATATGTAGGAGCAAATATCTTGAAACTATATGAGTAAGACGTACGAAGTAAATGATTAAAATGTGATGAAGCCATAATAGTCATTCTGTAATAGTCATAATATTCATTTTCATTATAATCTTTCAAAAAACCAAAAAAGATATTATTTGTCACGCGCGATTTCAGAATAATGGTATTACCGCGTTAGGTCTATTGGTAATTGTACGTACTCGACCGAATGATTTTACCAATAGTTAAATCTTTTGGTACGTATACTAGCCTATCGTCTTTTTTCTTTTCGAATCCGCATAGCGCCGATTCACGCGATGGCGGCTTGAAAGCATACATAATTACGGACGAGTGGTGGGTTAAAATTTACGGAAGCAATTTGGTTAGGGGGAGGGGGTGGAGGTAGGGATGTAGTTAAGGAGACATACACTAACAGCAATGTCGAGTCATGGGGGGAAATTGAATCGCAAGCTGTAACAGTCAGTGTAATCGATCGGAGACATTGACGCTCACAATCGCCATACGTAAAATAAAAGACGGAGACAGGCAGAGAGAGAGAGACGTATTCGGCATAACACTGCGAGTTTGTATTCACAATCACTCGTGCGAAAATCCCAGTTATAGATCGGTCGACGTGATGTGATATGATGAGTGGAAAAAGTGCTATTAAATTGTCTAGCTTACGATGAATTTGTAAGCGATTTGGATCTACATGTAATCGGTTTCGATCTGTAGTATCGGCCTTGATACATACTAATAGATAAAGGGAGAGAAAAATAAGTAGAAAAACAATTACGAAAGGTCTTTTGACAATCGTTACACAATAAATTTTCAAATATGAAAACCAAGGAATTATTAAACTTCAGCCAATATCTAAAACCGCTCGGTTTCCGTCGCATCGGTATCAGGTGCTTATGAGATGATGCAAGAAACGTGGGGCTCCAGTCACGGCCGCGGGCCGCACGGATCTCAACCGACGCCGCTAGCAACGTTTCCTCGGGAGTCAGATTCTAACAGAAATATTAAAGAATTTTCGATCGCCATCTATTGGCTTAAATTCTAATCACTTACAAGAAAGTTTCTGGCGACACTCGATAGAATATTAATCATTTGAAAAGAGGTTCAAAATACAATAGAGAAACCTCTTATGGGTGCATAATGCCTTAATACATTCGTTTTGCTATTTTGGCATAGAGCTAGCAGCCGCAAACGTAACTGACATGAAACAAAAGAACCGTGGGTCGTACATACCCTTATCAACTGGTCTCTGCGTATTGTCCAGACTATCGATTAGCGAAAGATTTGTTGAAATCGGACGTAGTTTACTTGAGTTATCGTTCATAGTAAAAAAACCTTGCAGAATTGTAAGACTTGGCCCCCTCGGGGGGGGGGCGAAGTAAAGTACAGGAAGTAGAGGAAGTAGATAATATATTTATTTAAAATAACTAAAAAAACAAATTTAACAATCAATACAATTATCAAAAACTAGATATAGATACTGCCTTGAATACCGACGAACGAAAACGTTCACGCTTAAGCAGTATCGAAAATATTGTTGAGCGCGGACGAGCGCGGTTCAATTCCACATGATTTTCAGCTATCACCTGTTCCACCAATGAAACCGCATTTACATAGGACCGAAATTCAGGACGCTTCCACGCTCAAAACAATGGGGGACCGTTTACCAGTCAGCGTTTTCTTGGGCGAAAATATATGTTATGCGCAGCCATAAATCTTCTACGTCTGCAGGTTCTTATTATAGACGACTGCAGCTCTGAATATGTCACTCGCGTGTACAATCATGAATGTCTCACGTTTGCTCAACATTTTTCTCGTCTGCCTATTAAGCGCAGCATATTTACCTATGAATGTCTTTATTCCCGGTCTGGGTCGGTTCCGGTATATTCTTATTAAAAACAAGGTTCCGGTATATTCTTATTAAAAACAAGGTTCCGGTATATTCTTATTTCAAATGATTGAAAAAATAATGTCAACCGTCTGTTAAATTGATAGCCTGTCTACTTACCCGCAAGCAACAATTGTTTTCACAATAGAATATTTTTCTGATCATTGCAACGCACTCAGTCCCATTTTGTTAAACTCCTAATTACTTTATAAATAAAATAAAACTAATTTACTGCGTGAAGTTTGTAGCACCCGACGTTTCGGCAATGTTGCAACCGCCGTTGTCCAGAATAGACCCTATCTATCCACAGTTTACTCTGGACAAAGGTAGTTGTAAAATCGCCGAAACATCTGGTGCTACAAACTTCACGCGGTAAATTCGATTTAATTTATTTATAATGTCAAACAACCGCGATAGTCTTCGATTCCTAAATACTATAAGAGTTAGGTGGCAAAAGTCAGTGAAACTGTTCACAAAAATGTTTTTGCTGGGATCATATTCTCACCTGCTTCAAATATTTCTCGCCAAACGTAACTCATTTAGTCTCAAAGTAAATGAGTGGAAGAATCTTTAAATAAATTAAAAACTTTTCGTCACTAAAATTCAGCGAACTTTCATTATTTATATTTTTTGTTGGTGAAATTTTCACTGAAATTTACTTAAAAACAATGAATTTTGACAATTTGCAACATTATTAGAGAATTATTTAATTTATTGATATATAAATTAACACAGTAAGTATTTTAAAAATAGTTATCCAAAATAAAGTTTGGTTCGTTTTTATTGATATTTCTCCGCGTATTACTATTAAAATATAGAAAATTACTAAGTATTTTTTACGACATGAAACCTTTGGACATTTATCTAACTATTCATATAACATTTATAGGTCAAACATTTGTATTTTTACCTTTTATTATATTATACGATATGATATTTAATTTGGTAACATATTTAATAATTTATAATTAAGAAAAAATGATTAAACATCATAAATCTGTTTTTGTAGAATAGATTCTAAAAGTAGCGATATACATCGACAACTTTGGCCCGTCCCGTACTTGGTAACCCCTGACTTATCTAAAACGGCTTAACACCTATTCCAACAATGTTCTCTCGTCACCGCGATTCTAAAAATATCCATATAAGATATGCTTGCTCTACCTATTGATCAGATCCTCCTCCAGGCTAAGTAAACCAGGATGCATCTCCAGTAGCCACTGCGGAACAGATCTTCCACCTGGTGATGCTTAGGGTAACCCAGGGAGGATGCACACCAAATTTGGTTAAGATCGAACCAAGTGAAGTCTTCGGACATACGGACAACAAACAAAACAAACGCACAAACGCACATCATTCATTCATACTATATGGCCCATCTACGTAATACTACGGACAGACTAAAAAGGGGTGAAATGGAATTATTGTAGGCCATCACTAGGTACATTTCATATCCATATTTAATTCAGATTCAATATAAATAATACTATCATAACTTGAAATTTATTTTTGGTAGTTAACTAACGAGGTATACAAATGTAAGCCAGGCAACAAAACGACTCTCAGTGCAAGCATTTTTTAATAGGCCAATTACATTGAGGGCTACACTGTGCGCCTTCGTGCAATTTGAGCTCAGGCATACGCGTTTGCTTGGGTCTCATCTCAAACATCTGCTGGCGGGAAAATTTCATAAGAAGGGAGCTTTCCTCGGCGGAGGTAATTGCGCGAGCAGATGTTGGAGATATGCAGATAATATGGTGACAGCGCACGCTGCATGCAATGATGTACCCGAAGAAATACCGCACTATTATATATAGCGCACACTTACTAGTGCGCCGAAACCGATTTACTCTAATACACAAAATAAACTTAGGGTAAGGAAAGTGCATCGCTGAAACATGGGATGATTTCATATGGAAGGATAGTCAAAGACTAGAGTCAGTGAGAGAGAATCGATGAGTTTCACAGAGTCTACGTTTGAATTTTAGGAAGGGAATAATGAAGTCCCAGCGTTTCTTCATGGAAGTTCCTTGCGCTTTTACATTTGTAAAAGCGCAATGAACTTCGTTCCTGGAGGAAGAGCCCCGACCGCACACCTTTTCTTGTACGGGAATGCCCGTCGTCTTGTCCTCGCTTTTTTCGCGAAAATTTATTATTAGCCTATGTATAATAATGGAGAACTTCAGGTAAAGCAATGTTTTTGCGAATTCATCAGGGTTGAAAATGTGAGAGTTGTCTTTGGTGTATTTTCAACTACCTGTCGCACATTTTCCAGTGAAAAGTATAGGTTTGCCCATTTTCTAAGTGTTTGTCGTGAATCAAAGATTCTAACAATCTCCCTACCGCTTCCGATGTACTGACGTAGCGTCCATTCATAAAATGTTAAACAAAAGTAATCAAAATTTGCCTGATCTCGTCCTTTATTTATATATATATACTTTATGGCCCGCACGGAATGACAATATCCCAAGTTAATATAAACGATAAACGATCGGCAAAACATTGTGGAGTACGAATTGACTTATGTTTGGTAAATGACAATCGTTCTTCCTCGAATATTTAAAGTGGCGATCCAGTTTTTCTCATAGACCAAAAACCCCCACCCACTCTACCTCATTCTACGCACCACGTGAGTCTTAGACGGGCGAGCTTATGAATTATATTAATTTTTCATTATCTCATCAGCTATGCGACAAAATAACATGCTGTTAAAGGCAAATTTTATCTTAATAGATAATAAAATGATAATTACTCTTAGAGATCACATTATAATTTTCTATTTATTTTTACCATAAAAATCGATATTGCAGATCACATATAAAAGTTGGCTGTTTTTTTTTTAAATCTACTGATCACCAATATTTTTACGTAAATCCAACGATTTGGTCAGCGCAGGCGATATAACAGCCAAGTAGCGCTTTTTCTTCCGACTTGATTTACAAATATTGAGTTTTCGAACAGTTTTATTAAAATAAAATTTAGTATATGTTACTCAACGAGAGTGTAGCTTTCTATTTGTAAAAGAATTTTTAGAATTTGTTTAGTAGTTCCAGAGATTATCCCCTACATACAACCAAATAAACAAACAAACAAATTTTACCTCTTTATAATAGTAGTATAGATATATATTCATGATATAATAGTAATATTATAATTTAACAGACTTTAGTATATAATGATAAACATAACATAAATATATATATTATAAATATAATATTCCAATAAAAACTCATATGTTTTAGTATTATACTTATATATTACTGCATGTATAGAATGAATAATTTACATAATAAATTAATGCAAATATTAAAAATACCAATAATAATAAAAATAAATACAAGGGCGACATGTCAACATAATAATTCTGATTTAAAAAACCAAGTAAGATCGACAGCATTAGATAATATATACTGAACCTTTTTCTAACCTGTTAAAGGCAAATAGCAAACAGACTTCAATAGCTACATGGAATTAACTGCTTTTTGGATGAGTAGAATTTTCTTCCGAAGTATTGTATATCATTTTTAACTTTCAATAACATTGACTTGATGTCTTCCCTTTGGCGATGGTGTCGTGTAGGTATGTAAATAAATAGTCCAGTTGGCAACGCAACTTCCCCAAAATTAAACACGGTCTTGAATAGTGGTTTGGTGGTGGCAGCTATCGCCGAATTGCCCGCCTTTTTGCTTATACGTCCGAGGTCTCTGTTGACACATTTCTCGCAGGGAAGGCAAAAGAGGCAATCGTGGGCTAACGACACTGTTAGAGATTCTAAATGAAGGCGGTCGAGCAATGCCGACGATATCCCCCAGGAGTTTTATTTTCCATAATTCCATATCATGGCACGCGCGCCCCGACGCCGGCGAAAAAGAAAAGATGTACATATTGGGCGGAACTCGGACTGAATGCATAAATCCGAGGGCGGCGGCAGCGCGAGGAGCCACTGACACTGTAAGAATAGCTAGAGGTGATACTTTTAAGAGTAATCTGATAGAGTAAACACTAATCCTAAATATTTTATAAAATTGCCATTCTATATAATGTTTTTTTTAGAATAAATTTAATCAATCGAAGTATGTATCAATATTATTGATATATTTCTTCCATTTTATGGGAAGTTTATTAATTCATATGCTAAAAAATCTGGGAGCGAGAATAAATGATTTTTTAAAGGTGGTTATTACTGCCTCATAGGAATTGATTTTTTTTCCTAACAAGAAGTTATCTAAATTGCGAAAAAAGTGGAAATCAGTTGGAGCAAGGTTTGGAGAGTACGGTGGGTGACGGAGAGTTTCCAGTCGCAGCTCCTCTAATTGGCGGCCGTCTGTTGTGCATTATGTGGTCAAGCGTCGTTATGATGGAGCAGTGGGCTAGAGCAGATGGGCTCACTCAATTCATGCGGTACCCACTTTTCCAGTTTTTTTCATTTTCCAATAATTTAACGCAAACGAATTGTGAATGTTTTGTCACTTACACCAAAGGCTGCTGCTAACTCTGACGTGGTTTGTGATGGTTTCGCTCCCACTATCGTTTTCAATTCTTCATTATCGACTTGCATTTCCGGCCGTTCGCGGGGCTCGTTCTTTAAATCAAACTTTCCAAAATGGAAACGTTGGAACCAAAAACGCACCGTGCGTTCGTTAGTGGTGGCTGGCCCGAACAACATTGATTCTGCGAGCTGTATCTGCAGCGCTGGAGCTGTGGCGGAACTCATATTCGAAAATAAAGCGTTTCCACAGTC
Source organism: Micropterix facetella (assembly GCA_027564375.1). Lineage (NCBI taxonomy): Eukaryota > Metazoa > Arthropoda > Insecta > Lepidoptera > Micropterigidae > Micropterix > Micropterix facetella. The sequence continues at coordinate 26,226,686 of JAOPUG010000036.1, read as the reverse complement.
GTGAATTGGACGATGTTAGAACAAAATTAAATGACGAGAAAACAGATGAACAACTAATTTCGAAACAGAATTACACTAGCTTTAATTTGACATAAATTTGAGGTTGGAATTATAAAACAAACGCTAGATATTTAAGTTCAAAGTTGCTAGTATAGCAAATCGGCAATTTCATAGGTAAGGACTTAATATTAGAATATCTCAGTCCAGTACAATAAAGTAAATCTAAAATACTTATTTGTACGTACTAGTACAAAAATAAAATGGAGATAATTGTGAGAAGAACCAGGGTCCACGAAAATCCACGGAAAATCAGACCATCCACCTTTAAGGAGTTTTCAGGAGAAAAGTGGTAAGTTGAAAATAAAAAAATGAAAATGTAGGGGAAAGTTTGATCGCTGAAAGAAAAGCAACCAAAAAACCCCTAAATTAACTGAAATGGATGTTGAAAATTAAATATGTAAAGTAAAATGCAGATTTAAAAAATCTGTAAATACATTCATCAATGTCAACATGCAAAAAATATAAACATTATGTCTAAATCAACATAGCTTACATCCTTGCATTCACCAAATGATACAGATTTATGCAAGGTATTCTCCATGTAATTTCTAGGTATTCTCCATGCAGTTTTCAAGTGTTGAATGTTTACTCAACACTTGAAAACTGCGGACTTCTAAATTTTTGAACAAGTAAATGTTTATTTTCCAGAAAAGGAAGATTGTGCCCTTCCCCAATCCCCCAATGTCGCACCACCTATCGAAGATTACGATGTGCAAATTCGCCGGAAGACATGACGTGTCTCCGGAAGTGTAGTTTTATAGTTTACTTACAGTAATGTATTTTAAGTTTGAGTGCATTTTAAGATGGCTTAAGTTCTGTATAATATTCAACTCTAGTCTGTTCACCAAGTGATTATTCTCGTCAACTCCGCAAGCGATCACCGTCGGCAAACCCGCCGTCCCGGGACGTTATAATGAAATGTATCATCTTGTCGCCCCGAAACGAACACACAGACTTGGGACGAAGTTAATCTACGCACCCGGCTCCGCCAAATCCCATGAGAGTCCAACTCCTTACCGCGAGGCACTGGGAATTTTCAAGTCCAGTGGGGCCTCTCGCGCCCTTACTCCCAGATGTGGTCAGATTTCTCTGAAGTTTAGTCTGATAGATGATTCGAAATATTTTGTGCATCTCTATCTTAGGATAGCGTCAATTCGTACCGAATTATCGCGGACCTGAGGCGTCCTTTACACGGCTAATTTCATGCAAGATTGGGTGGCCAATGGATCGTTTCTAAGGATTTACATCCTAAGGTACATCCCTACCCCCGCTCTGTAGACCGCATACGCGAGTCCGACTCCCCCGGCTATTCGTCAGTAGCGCAATGCCGGTATACCGACTACTACAACAACCGTCCAGGGCCGCCCGAGGTGATCCTCCAGATCTGCCGCACAGCGGGTTCACTGAGTTAGTTCCTTTTCGTGGAGGCTGCGGGCTGGATATTGAGCTGCGAGTCGGGCCGACCATTATAACACAGATTTGCCCATTAGGGCTCGAGCTGTACAGCCCCATTAGGTCCCTCCCAGTAAAGCTTGATTATTGCAGCTTGCACCAGGATAACTTTTAGATCAATACTACAGGCGACCCCGCCAACATTTCAACGAACTTTATCGTTATATCGCATCGGGGTGAGCGTAAAGAAATGTTGACGAAAACAAATCCACATGTTCAACTACGCCACGGCCCGTTAGAGATCGACGCCTTAAGGCGACTACCTCTTTCAAACAGTGAAAAACAGACATTTTTCGATAAAATTTAAGTGACTACCGCGTACATTTAAATAATAATAAAAATATGAATATTGTAGCAAGTTTCTTAATAGTTAGCACTATGAAGCAATATTTTGATATTTCGATCAATCTTCAATATTTTGATGTCATATTCTAAGTTTGAATACTTGAATAATCAGTATATATTACTGAATAAAAATTTGTGTTAAATTTCAGAATCTATAAACCTTGTAAAATAAATTATATCAATAAATTATCCATTTAAACTTTATAGAATAATAATTATTCAAAGTTATTCCTTCTTTTAAAATTAATATTAGGTGTACGTTGACTGACCTTTTTGTCTGAAATTAGAATAATAAAACACATTACTATAAGAATAACAATAATATGCAAACGATTCTCAAATTTTCTACAAGAATAAAAATATAAAATTACAACTACCGTTTAAAGTTAATAGATACAGCGACTTATAAGCGGAATTTAATTTTTTGTATATTTTTTATTTCGTTTTTTTTTTAATATTCAATTGATATATTTCTTCGTTTTTGTGTGTTATTTTAATAATAATATTAATAATAAATTTTCAAGGTGTTTTTCTTTTATTTAATAGACAATTTTATAAAAGTACGCCCAAATTTGTCATTATGACATAGTTAATTGTAATTTTATTTCTTTGCTTCAGTTCTACCCAACCACTTCTATACTGGAGAGAAATAAAACAAATCAACAAATCCGATTATTTTTAAAATGATTTAAAAAAAGAAACCTTTTACAAAATATAACCTAATGATACATTACATGACCTGTTCTGATAACCAAACAATGCAGACCTTTAATTTGCAGGTGTCTATATGTATGTAACCAATAAATTATTAAACTGGGGCAGGGGGAAAACCCAAGGGTTTGTCAAACGTTCAGGGTAGTTTTAAAAAAACTACCTGAACTTAACACGTAAACCACGAGAAATCCATTGTGCCACTCCTGTAATGACTCCCTCAATGAAGAGGAATTAGTTAACTCGAGTT
>JAOPUG010000036.1:26177073-26192433 GCA_027564375.1 Micropterix facetella | reverse complement strand
GCGGGCTGAGGTGGAGCTTGGTACGTGGATCTGTCCTCGTCCTCAAGTCTCTGTGTTTCGCCTCGGGGTGATATAGCGATAAAGTTCGCTGAAACGCTCCGTGGTGGCCGGGTTTGCTCGGAGCAGTTGACCATCAAAGTTGTTATTATATCCGCGCCAGCGGCTATATTATTTTCTGTCAATATCGTTGCTAATATTTACACTATTGCCTAAAGTAAACGATCATTTTTCGCATCAATTAGTGTTAATCACGTAAACATTGACGATCGCAAATGATCGTTTCGGGGACCCTTAAGCCAAACCACAGCTGCATTTGATGCATTCGACACTGCTGTATTTTGGGTCGGTGTGAAGATCGTTTTTTATCGAATTTATTCAGCATCTCACCCATTACATCAGTCAGTCCCTTGGCTTATAAGCAAGAATGCTCGTGATTTGCTCGGCTTCTTGAATACAGAAAATGGCATGTATCATTTTTTCCTAATGACGTTGAAGGTCGTGTGCTCGAATTATGAGCGACGTTTGCCTGATCGTAGATGATAGTTATGTGAGCTGGCATGCAAATATATGTCCGTTGCTAGGGATTTAGTCAAGTCACTAGTAATGTGTCCCTAGTAAGATAGCAAATGTCAGACGGATTATATAGCTAAATCCCTAGGGATCTGGCAAAATCACTGGTTTCGTCATTTCACTGCGACATTACCTGCGTGGAATTCGCCTCGTTTACTTTCACCCTTTATTTAAAGCTTTCACCTGTACGCTAGAAAAAGAAAATATTTTAGAACACAGTTAAGTTAACCCTGCAGCAGTCACGCGTCCACAATTTTGAATGTCTTCACCTTAGGTGTGGAGGTTTTGATATTAGTATGGTAATCAGTTGCTCGCTGGACAGGACACTGTCGAGAGACACGCAGCGAATTGTTGCTTGTCCCCGTGAAGATGCGACAAATGCAGCTTTGCCGAAATATCGGGAAACTACCTAATTTGTTTCACGCGACAGGAACCCGTCTTATCAGTAACTATTAGATACTTACTTATAAAGTTGTTATATAAAGAAAAATTCAGACCAATTATTTTGTATGAAAAATATAATACGATTAGGTATATTATACAACGAATATTGCTATTGTATCTTGTATTATTCATATAGATTTTGTATATTTAGTTACTTACTTGATCCACCTAGACACGGGACAGTACAGTCCTAGTTAGGTGGGCACTGAACATTTTCCACATTTGTGTGTTAAATTTCTCCGGTTTACCGACTTTACAACATTTTTAACAATGTGGCGAAATGTACAAAAAAAAATAAATAAAGTATTTTAATCGAAGACTATCGCGGTTATTTGACATTATAAATAGATAAGATTAACGAATTTTCCGCATGAAGGTTTTTAGCACCCGACGTTTCGGCGATGTTGGAACCGCCGTTGTCTAGGGTAGACTAAAGTGCTGTCAGTCGTCATCCGGTGGCAAGCTGCTCTCGTTACAGCGTAGATTATTATAACGGTGGTGGGGCCGGCGGGTTCAGCGCGCGCAAATTTTGAAAATCCGCCGTGCACGCAACACTCACTGTATCTTGTGTTACGTCGGGTGCTAAAAAACTTCATTTATTTATTAAGTATTTTAAGAATTATATTAATTAAAGTAATCGAATTATTAGCTCCTATTATGTATCTATAAAATTTTGCCACTAATGGGGAGGTGCTTAAATGACCGCCAATCGACTCTCGGCTCATAAGAGTGCTGTTTCCAAATTACTCGCAGGCTTACTGTGTTTCTATAATTTTTTTTTTTTAAAAATCTGCTATAGTCATATACCTTGTAACTGTTGTTAAAATGCCTTACTACTTTTGAGCTTCTTGGTCCTGCTGTTTAGTGTGAACGATGGTTCAAAAAATACTCTTAAATGAAAATTTCTTGGTATAGCTTCCAGATTTTGTTTTCTCAATTTTCCAATCTTGTTTAAAAAATCTGATCTAGTTATTTACTTAAAACAGGGACAGTGAGCTATGATATTTTTTTAGTTGGCTGACATTATCAGTTAATTCACTACGACGGTTCAAAAATTTCCAAAAAATGTGATTGAGGAAATTTACATACATTCAGGCATATTCTCTAGGCACGTACGCCTGCTTTTTCGCGTATGATACGCGAAAAAGCAGAAAGCGGTTCGGCGGCCGTAATGTCCGTGGCAGTGGTTTTGAGGAATCAGAAGTAGAATGAATTTTTTGATAGCACAGCCGTATATATGCAGTCATACGCGTATAAGCAGACGTACGAGTATAAGCAGGCGTGGTTGAAGAATAAGGCCCGCTGTTTCACTGCTGCGTTGGTGAAAGTCACCATAAGCTCGCCGAATGAAGGCCGCTGGCACATACCACCAACCCCGTCGTTTCCGTTCCAGATCTGCAGGAAGCACGCCGGAGATACTTGTAATACTGAAAGCGCCAATGCTGAAGTTTAAGGTAAGCAGCGAACATCGCAATCTAGATGTTTCACTTGCGAAATGTTACACGTTTTCCAGATAGCAAGATCTTGTCAACGTCCAATATTTCCTTTCCTTGTTGGAACAATATCATGTCGAAAATTATTCATTGAAAGAACGCTCTCTTTTGTGTCTCTAATAAAATCGTCTCTACGTTTGCTCCATTTTAAAGCTACTGTCTAACGTAAGCGACACTTCAAAAATAAGAGACGTGTCTGTCACTGAAAGCTCTCGTACATTATTCCCTAAAAGACACATCGAATTTCTTATGCCAAGAAAAGGAGTTTCCTTTGCGAAGAAAAGTGCTGAAATTTTAATTTAAGTCTGCGGCGACGGACTGACAGGCGACGAGCGAGAATACGAAGTACCGTAAATTGATGCTAAGTTGATGCGATTTTTTTTCCTCCGGAGTCATGTCTCTGCGTTTCGCCTCGGGGTGATAGAACGATCAATATCGTTAAAATGCTCCGGGGTGGACGGGTTCGCACGTAGCAGTTGACACACCCAAATGACCACGGAAAGACTTACCGGCTGACTTATACTGAAAGCTATAGCCCGGGCAGGGACGTGGCCCGAAGCCACTCCCCCGCGCCTGGCCTACCGTTGTCAATCTTCAATTTTTGCATTAGTTCTGTCATAACGTCATACATTTTCATCGCTGAGTGTTTAAGTTGGCAATGTTAGCTAAGGCAACAGATAAGCGCGCGCGGCGGCATATATACTGAACTAATTGTCCCTTTCATGCAACTATGCAACTTACTGTGCTAGAAAGAGAACACGGCACTGGTGTTAGCGTTTGTCATTTTCAGAATGTTGCCAACCGCGGAATTTGGATTAAGCTTGTAAGGCTATTCATAACGATTCATTTTTATACTTTTCCATATGTTTGGAATATATTTAAGTTATAAGTACTATTTCTTTATATAAGAAAATACGATAAATTATGTTTTAGGGAACCGAATTTTATGATTTTGCGACGATTTAAAGTGGTTCATTTATAGTTTTTAAACAAAATTTGTCGTAAATTTGGTTTTAAAATGTTCATTTTCGGCGTTGAGAATGAAAGACTTCCTTACAAATATCGGAAGTTCATGAAGTTTGTTTCGCGGAAAGCTAATTATTCGTACATTATTTAGCAAAGAAATATAATCTAAAACTTCAATATATCAGAAACATATGGGTAATTAAAAAATCTAATGAACAACCTATTATTTTTATTTACTGTTTTTAAATTGTGATATTATGATTTGTAAATTGCTTTCAATTAAAATTAAATTAAATAGCTTTATACATTTTAACACATGTATTTGTCAATTAGCAATGTTAATAACCTGTCAGCAGTGTATAAAAAACAATTTATGTATCTCTCTCACGCACTCTAGATCGTTATTATGCTAGAAACATAAAAAAAATTAATTTGCCGATAAATAAGTAATTAAGATAAAAACACTAAAGAATTTTAGGTGAACGACGTAGATATGACTAACCGCATTTAATTTCATATTGTTTTTAAAGTTACGAATTCAAGAACAGACCTTTCTTACGTATTCAGCATACAAATTCACCTATGTGTTAGCAGTAAAAAGGCAAGAGTTTATTTACTGCTAAGACAATCATACCGGTATAATATGATATAACAATTATTATTATCTTATTTCATCTCAACGCGTATCATATTATCCTACCTTTCTCATCCCTGTAGTTTGCTCCTAGTAATATTTGTGGGAAGTTTCGAAATTAACTTGTTCGAGATGAAACACAGTGCGAGCACAATTCGTTCCCATTCTGGGTATTCAAACAGGCGAAGTCGAACTCTGTGACCGGGATTCGCTAACATAGAGCAAACTGCCACCCGGACGAGTCAAGTACGACAGCCTCATAATAAAGTTTACAGTGATATGTCTTTAAGAACGAGAAATGGGAAATTTAAGCGTCGTATGAAAGGCAATGATACGCTAGCACGTTCCCCAGTTAAGGCAATACTCAAGTGTTTATCAGACAAAGTAGAACGGTCTAGAAATTTGTGTTATTTATAAATATTTAATTCGAAATCGAAGAATTCCATCTCGATATCTGTAAAATATCGATGTCGAATTTGATTTTGTTATCATATGTAAGATTAAATGAATTTACCGCGTATTTTTTTTAGCACCCGAAGTTTCGGCGATGTTGCAAACGCCGTTATCCAGGGTAGACTAAAGTGCTGTAAGTCGTCATCTGTTGTTCTGCGGGTAGGCGGCAAACTGCTGCTGTTACTACGTAGATTATAACGGTGGTGGGGCGGCGGGTTCGGCGCGCGTACATTTTGAAAATCCGCGGTGTACACAACACTCACTGTATCTTGTGTTATGTCTGCGTTCAGCGATGAGCCGTGAAAACATTTTAAGAAAATGAGTCCACGTAGTAGAGAGTTTGAAACCGTCGTCTTTATTGAAGTTCGGTTTCTTCTCATTTCAATGGCTTCCCGGATCATGCGCGGAAGGTAAAATTGTTCTTTGATGTGTCAAGTGGCTATAGGCCATTTCGTTTGTCCAACGTAGGCTAATCCACAGCTGCATTCGAATTTATACACACCCGGAGTTTACAGTGGTATTACATCCTTTACATGCCACAGAGATCGAGCTATATTTTGGGCCGGATTGACGATCTATTTTATATCGAATTTGTTTATCATCTTACTTATTCGATCTGTCAGGCCCTTGACTTATCGTAATAATGCTCGTGATCTGCTCGATTTCTGAATTTCGCCTGTATTGGATCGTGTGCGTGTCTCGTGATATTTTCCGTAACCATTAACAAGTCCTAAGGACATCATTAACAAGTCCATCTGCGGAAATGCAGCGTCACATAGATCGCGTTCTCGAGTCATGTTTGCACTGACGTTTGCATATCGGATGCCAAAAACTGCAAGCGGTAAATTCGTTTGATCTTATTTATAATAATAAAATCAAATTTGACTTCGATATTTTACAGATATCGAAATGGAATTCTTCGTTACACCGATTTCGAATTAAATATTTATAAATAACACACTTTTCGTCGACCGTTTTCTAGATGTCAAACAACCGCGATAGTCTTTTATTACAATTCAGATCGATTTAATTTATCGCATTGATTAAAACGTGACAAACATAGATATTCCAGCGAAGCCCAGAAAATGTAATATTATATTATAATTCATCGTCACAAATATAAAATACAAATAAAGTGGCATAATAAATATGTCCATTTTAAGTGGGATAGCATGTATTTTTTCGTGGACCAGAATAATATCGGTCGCTTTATTGGATATTATCATAAATCTATTAAAATGGACAGAACTGCGAATTATTATTGACAAAGGATAATAAAATCAAGCGATGATAGTAATACAATAAATTCACAATCAAGCCCGGGAGCTAATGGATTATAGCTTCATATATATATTTTTCAGTATGATAATTTATTATTAAAAGTGAGGTTATTATTAAACTACTGTTATTATTGTAGGTATAATTAGGTATAAGCGTAAATGCACCATAGCATTCTAAAAACAACCATGGGTTTAATTAACCCAAGAAACATTTTTTCATAGAATCATAATTACTAAAATATTTAGAATTATATAATAAATAATGTGTTGGGATAAGTAGATTTAGTTAAAATCTTACATACTATGAAAATTAAGTGGTGAAAATTTCAAAAATCATATTCTGACCACATACATCCATTAAAACATTTTTCGACAAACTTATATTATTTAATTCCATATACAAATAAGTCGCAGAAAGTTTCAAATGAATTAAAACACTTTCGTCGTGTTCGAGCTTATCATTAAAACTAGTTTTTTAAAAAATCGTTTTATTTTTTGCAGATATTTTTGATGAACTTTACTGAAAAACTAATGAAATCTGAGCTTTTAAATTCCTTTAGAGGTTTCACTCGCTTACTGGCTTAGAAATTAACAAAGGGATATGTTATTTTAAAAATCGTAAACTAAAAATCATAAAGTCATTTAGACTCGTTTTTAACAATATTTCTCCACGTATTTCTCATAAGATATAGAAGATTATTAAATGAAACTTCAATATCATGAAATTCTTGCCTTATATCAAAATATTCGTATTTCAGTAATAGTTGAAACATTTGTAATTATATTTTTTATTTTGATTTATGTGATGTGTTGTTTGGTCGTTTCCCCTTTAAAATGCATCATCCAGTTCAATGATACGAGAGGCGTTCAAAAATAGTAAAAATGAGTATGTTGCTGTTAACTTTTATTTAATATTATTTTATCTTGCCACATTATCATTCTTTAAGTAAATACACTTGACATATCTTGTTTCTAAACTCAAAATGCCTTTCCTAAAATACTCTTTATCTTGGGCAAATTCCTGTACAGCAACGACTATTTCATCATCTTCGAGTTTCTCAAAGCTCTTTAGATATGTTATAACGAGATCCCGACAGTTTTTGGTTTCGGTTCATAACTATAGATGAAACATGGCTTCAACATTACGATCCCGAAAATCAAACTACAATCCATGACATAGAGAAGTCATGGATTGTAGTTTGCTAAGAAATTAAAGGCAATTCCACACGCCGGTAATATCATAGGCAAAACTAATTTAAAAATTGCGTAATGAAATACGCGAAAAACGTCGAGGAATACCGCTAACGTTGTTTAGTTTCACCGAGATAACGCCCCAGCCCACAAGTCCAGAGTTGCGATGGCTGCTATTCAAAATGCTGGCTTTGAAATAATGGAACATCGTCCATATTCACCAGACCTGACCCCTTGTGATTTCTATCTATTTCCGAGATTAAATCAAGAGACCAGAAATTTGAAGATGATGAAGTACAGGAATTTTTAGGTGCCAGGATAAAGAAAGGGTATTTTGAGTTTAAAATAAAGATAATAATATGTCAAGTGCATTAACTTAAAGGGGTATTATGTGAAAAAATAAAATAATATTAAATAAAAGTTAACAGCAACATACTAAATTTCACTCATTCTCGATATGTTTGAACGCCCCTCGTATAATGCAACGCAATGAGAATTTATCGTCAGGAAAAAAATGGACACCTGTCTCAAAATTTGGCTCGTGCGCTCAACTCGCCTTGGCTTCGACAAAAGCATCGCAATAGTGACGTAACGCTGTTTACGTGGAAAGCGCGATGCAAGCGCTGCGCCGGCCAGACATGTGCTTAAGAATATACGATTTCCTGCACGATATATCTGCGATTCGCGTGCACATCCGTCGCGGACGAGACCTGGCTTCGACCAACAAGTCCCCTGGCCGCCGAACTGGACGACGGCCAAATGTGTCCGTGAGCCGGGAGAGAGCCGCCCGGCTAAAATGAACTTATCTCAAAATATGATATATCACCTTTGTCTGCGGCGAACAAGGAAGGAATTATTCGCGGGGGATAGGAGATAAAGGCAACATTTGGATGGGAGACGGCTGGAATAGAAAGGCAATCGGCCGGCGGGGCGACCTGTGATTTAGTGCGTATAAATATGCGGTAGAAGGGGGAATTTCTGATTTGGAATAAATCAGATATCAACGCTTAGTAATTATGCAATAAACCGCGCAGTCGTGTTCAAGTGTGTCTAAAAAAGTCTTTTTAACATCAAGATACGCTACTTTGCATAACTGAGACAACCCAATTTTACTAAAACTTTGTTCTCTTAAGTTTTCTATAATATCATATTTCTAGAGTTCTCCAACACAAAAGGGTTAAATCCCTCGAATTCGATATATTGAGAACGTTACGTCACAGTTCGCCTTGTAAAACAATCCAACGACGGTTGGTGTACTGTGAATAATGCAATTCACTTATCATCCACGGTCCATCTGGCGCCGTCCGCGGCCGCGATTATAAAACTTCCGAGACGGTTGCCGCCCGCCCTGTGACGGGTTTGCCCGCCCCCATCCTAGCCGACACAGCCGCCCAAGACTGCGATGAATAAAACATCCATGGCGGCAGTTGCGCCGCCCAGCTCGAACGTTTGCTAACAACACCTTGAATACCCGACGCACGCTCATCAATTACAGTGTCTACGATACGGACGACATTCTGCGGACGGAAGCTTCTCCTCATTTAATGAGAAAGTAAGTACCGAATGCATTTGTGCTGCTTGAAAGCTGTAGCTCCAGTTTTCTTTCTTCTCTGCTTGCTGTGTATAGTTTGGGATTTTGAGGGTGTGCCAACTCTACATAAAGAGCACTCACACAGACACGCACGCACACCCCTGTACTGAGGATGGACACAATTTGAACAATGCACAAAGGTCACCGTTTCAGGAGAATACCACGGGAAGTAGGAAAAAATAGCAAGATAAATACATCTGTACTTTACATAATTCATAATGCCAATAGCTCACAAGCCAATAAAAACAAAAAAAATCATATCACATTGCAAAGCGAGCAATCCTGGAACCACTTCGATTGTCCCCGACGGAAGAAAACGAGAAGAGTGTACAAGCGAATCCAGGACCAGGCTACTCTGTAACCGGGATAAGTTTTTAGCGCATATTTGATACGACGTCACGTGCAGGAGAAACATGACACCGCCAAACGTGCACTCCGCACTTATGACAGACTTGAGGTGTCAATTGCTGTGAGTAGCCCCGATATATGACGATATAATGACTGTTGTCGTTCTTTCTCTTACTCGGGATCGAATGGTGGTACTAGGTCACCATCTATCCCCCGCTTCTTAGGAAACATACATTTCCAGGCTCCCCTGGTAATTCACCGGTTTAGCCTGGACCAGCAACCCGGTCACTGCCCAATAGCTCAAGGGCCGCCCGAGGTATTCTAGAATATCTGCACACTAGGTCCCAACTGTCTACGTTTGTACGATACAAGCGTAGGCTGGTAGCTATAATGTAGCCCTTCTATGGTAAATCCCTCTTCAAGAAGACTACTGGATGGGAACTTAACCATGAGTTCAGCCGACCGAAGAAACACAAGTTGGCCATTAGGCTCATGCTGCATGGAACTATTCAGCCCTCACCGATGGCAAACAGGAACTAAAAGCGGCCGCACTGTATTATACGCAGGGCCGTAAGGGACGCAGTGCTACGATGAAAAAGGACGCTTACACAGCGCCGCAGCGATGCGACCGAGCTAGACGATTGGCATACAGTGGGACATAACGTGGTAGCAAAGACAGGTGTACGACGAGTCGCGACGCCCGCCGATTTGCATAACGATACGTTCGATACACGACACGAGAGAAGGACGGAGTAAGCCGCAACTACAAATTTATATAAACTGATGTAAATTTCCATTGAAAAGATAAAATACCTAGAGTAGCCAAACTTTGTACACGAATTCGAGAAAAAAATTATTCTTATACAACCGCTACAAAGGATATTCTCGGCGAGTAACGAAAAGGAGTTTAGTGTAGTTGATAAAATTAAATCTTGACCAAATAAGGTGACTCAAATCAGCGAATAGAGATGACTGGTGCACGTGGATGTTTGCATACTACGCCGAGACGTAGAACTAGGTCAAACAAATTCAACGCCCACGTTGAATAACAGCAAGATTTGTTATGAATAATCTATTCTACACTAAATCAACTTCCGCGTCCACGAAAATCTATGCCATTTTGGACTTCTTCTAACTTTTCTATTTTCTGTACGCAATCGACTTTCCTTCAGAATCTTTATTCTTTGTCTATATCATTGGGGGTCTAATGGGGTCGTGCAGCTCGGGTCTTAATGGCCATCCTTTGTTATCATGGTCGGCCCGACTCACGTCTCAACACTTATTCGGCAGCCTCTATGAAGAGTGACGAAACCGGTGACCCCGCTGTGCATAGCGGTTGGCCCGGGGGAAGCCCTAGGTAGGGATGGTCGGCATGTTGGCCTTTGCTTGACGACCCTCCGGAAGAAGGGTCCTCTGTATCCCGGTAATACGGTGACATGACCTGATCCTATAGTTCCCGGTAATGATGTGACTGGCGGAGAAAACTTCAGATGGATGGTTCGATGCACTGGTCCGTGTCCTGGTCGTCTTCTCAACAACTAATACCCAGAGGAGTTTGGAGCGCAATGCAACCTCAGGAAGCGGGGGTAGGTAGGTATCTCAAGCTATCTATTCTTGGAAATGATTCGATGGCCACCCGATTTTGAGTGGTAAGGCGAGCAAAGGACACCACGGATCCGCGATAATTCCAGTTAGGAATTGCCGCTGCTTGAGGTAGAAGACCGCGCAAGCGACTTCGAATCTGCAACCAGACGGGGATCGGAGAAATCTGATCGCATCTGGTAGTAAGGGCGCGATGGACAGTCACACTGGGCTCGAAAATGCCCAGTGCCTCGCGGTAGAAGTTGGTCTCTTACGGGCTGAGGTGGAGCTTGATAGGTGGATTCATCTTCGTCCATTAAGTCTCTGTGTTTCACTTTGGGGTGATATGGCGATAGAATTCGTTGAAACGCTCCGGAGTATACGGGATCGACCGTAGCAGGTGACAACCACAATTGGCCAGTTTACCGGCCTTGCTCAACTGACGAATACCCGGGAGAGTCTGGAAGCGACCAAAGACGCGGGAGTTGATCTCGAACTGACGTCACCTATCCTTAGAAACGATCCGCTGGCCACCCGATCTCGAGTGAGATGCCGAGTAAAGGACGCCTCATATCCGCGATATTTCCGAGTATATGAAAGCCCCGTATAACATGTCAGGTAGAGGCAGCGCAAGCGATTTCGAACCCGGGACCAAACGGGTGGATGGAGAAATCTGTTTAAATTTGGTAGCCTAGGGGCGAGGGTGCCAGCTGGGTATATTTGTTCAGTGACTCACCGTAAGGGTTGGCCCCTGACGGGCAGTGGCGGAGCTTGATACGTGAATCGTATCGTAAACAATTTCTTGCGCTCATCTCGAGGCGATATAACGATAGAGTTCGTTGAAACGTCTCGGGGTGTCGGCTTCGCCCGTAGCAATGATCTTAAAACCAACCCAGTCTATATCATTGTATCAAATGTTAATTCTGGAAATGGGAAAATTTAATAATGCCCAATTATTGCCCATATTTAACATTAGTCAAATTTGCCTAGCTACACAAGTAGACCTGTATATGTATTAATATGCGAACATAAGCCTTTCCCTAATAACTAATTTGCATAAATCTACATAAACATTAGTACAATACTGTCCATGCATCAATTTCCTCTAAAACCATGTTTCACATACATATATTACCTTTATGCATAATAATTATGGAAGTTTGTGTAGTATCCTGAAGAGTCATTTAAACACATTCCTTTCTTGTTGGCTGATAAATAAAATACGCCGTGGCGCCGGCTAGGTATACGATGATTATCTTTCGTCGAAAAACAGAACTCAATTTCTATAACAAACAGATTCATTTCGCTGTTTTGCCTCTCCCCCGCAGGGTGAAATTCGGTTTCGACGCGGCAATAAATATACAAGAAGGACATAAAAGTGAAAAGCGAACTGTATCGGCTTCGGCATTCTCAATCCCGCTTAGATCGAAAACGCATTAGCGCTGATGGACAGGTTGGGAAGCCAAAGCGGTAAGGGAGGGGTTGATTGGGAGGGGAAGAGAGGATGTGGGGGCGCGGTCTGTCATCCTTTTGTAGGGACTGGCACGGGATTGCCAGTGGCTGAGCAGACATAATCGTACAAAGGGTGAGAACTATATTAAGACCAGAAATAATATCAGTATTACCTCGGTGATAATTCAATAGGGACGTAAGTATTTCGATGCTTTCCTTGATATTGGGATAATCTATTTTTTTGTAAATCTCGTTGATACGCGATATCATAATATACTTTCCCAAATTTTGTTTAAATGAAGCGACATACAATGCATCGCTATTCTTGGTATTGGTTCTAGGTATAACAAGCTCAAAATTTATTTCCATTCGATTTTCTGACTCTTTTGTCGCTGTATAGTTTTCGACTATAATTATCGCGAATTTCAAACTCGATTTAATCATTAAACTCGTACATCACCAAAGAGGAAATGCCTAACAACACAATTAGAGGCATTGTTTTTAGCAATCCAATGATAGTTTTATTTACCATTAATAAAAACGCAGTTTTGAATTTTCTGATTATGACATTTTTAATTGAAATCCCACTGAACTTATCGAAAAGTGATGTAAGCAAGAGTTGTAGCCAATGTCCTCAGAATTGTAAACCATATTTATTTATTTTTCTAGGACCGGTATTAACGGATTTATATTTTTTATTTTGCAAAGTCCACCATTTTGAAACAAAATGATGGATATTTCGAAATGTCGGCATAAGAATAAACTATTTTTTTAAGTAATTTGGTCCTAATTGGTCGTGTATTTTCTGTGATACAATGGGATATATGATATAATTTCATTAATAATGTACCTGTGGGCGATTGCTTCTTCAAAATTATTTTCGAGTGAGGTATTTTTCTTTTTTCTAATGCGTGATACTACAATTAAATAGTATGTATGCAAAAATACATTCAAGTAAGATATAATTATCTTATTTATATAAATGTAATTGTTATATCTGAAAATCTGGTATTCCATTGTTTGTTAAACCCGTGACTAAGGCAACTCCCAACATATAATTGGCTGAAAGTGCGTTGTTATAATATTTGATTGTTATGTATTAATAAATCCTGGACTACTCCAACTTGACCAGAAACTTAAAGCAACTCTGTAATTTTCTAAGCCCAATGAGTGCCACATTCTGGCGCCGCTCCAACTTATAAAGAAGAATGTCTTGGATAATGCAGCAGCAGCAATCTGCATAGTTCTGTAGTGGGAGTAATAAGATTGGCGATAAAGTCATTCGAACGTAAGCTGAATTTGGTACATATTGCATTGAAATGAGAATACTCGTAGGCATATATTGCGATGTAATCGTAGGTTACGGAATAATCGTATTGAATACGTCGCTATAGGTTGATTCAAACGCGCTGAAAAGCCTCTGAAAACCCTTGTCATCAACTAGGCACAGTGCGGTCAGACTGTTTAGCTTTAATGGTCCACCAATACGTTTAACTTTTATACAGCCTTCGCCGGAAATAGAATATCATTGAACTAAATTTTGCAAAATATCATCCAATTAAAGCAGAATGTAATTTATTTTATTATGTATTTTATTACTTAAGAATGAATGTCTATATAGGTAACATAATCTTC
The DNA here is from genome assembly GCA_027564375.1 of Micropterix facetella. Classification (NCBI taxonomy): domain Eukaryota; kingdom Metazoa; phylum Arthropoda; class Insecta; order Lepidoptera; family Micropterigidae; genus Micropterix; species Micropterix facetella. The sequence goes on along the minus strand of JAOPUG010000036.1, from coordinate 26,178,795 downwards.
GCCATAAAATAACAAGAACCAAGTGACGAATCATAACCTCTATCACCCAACTGGGACTAATGCGTTTTTGTTGGTGTTTTTTTTTTGATGAATCCAACACCAAACAGCATTCTTTTAATAGACAGAGGTAACTTCTGGACATAGATAGGTAGTTCAGATGAGAATGCCCTTGGTGAGAAATGTTTTAAGCACATTTCTTATCTGGCCTTTGTCTCGATCAGCCTCACTTTTTAAAAGCTATCATCGTTGAAAGAGCGTTTGATACTACAAAATATTACAAAAAATAAACTAATAAATAAAATGTATATGAAAAGAGTTGGTGCTGCTGTGCTTAGATTGATTTCATTTGCAAAATTTAAAATGGTGGCACTTCAAAAAAAAATTTTTGCAAGATTCAAATTGAGCGAAATGTACGACAATGATACCAATAATGACGAATTAAATGTGTTCATCTATATTGCTGATAGTAACTGATTTTTAGAAAACGTATGTTGCCTGCGTTCAGTGTGTCCGAGCGGAATTATTTGATTAGCGAAAGCGCAGTCCTCAAGCAATAGTGATTTTACTCTATAATATCGTTTCGAACTAGTAGTAACTACCTGAATAGTTTTTTTCTGTATATATTTGGTTATCTGACTAATATTATAAATGTGAAAGTTTGGATGTTTGTATGTTTGTGACTCAATCACGCATAAACGGCAAAATGGATTTGGATGAAATTTGGCAAACAGATAGAATATGTTCTGACTCACAGTATAGGCTATATATCATTAAGGTATTTTAAATTTAGTTTTTATTTGAAAATGCGCGATTTCTGGCAAAAAAAAGATTTCCAATTAAAGACAAATTTACAATTTTGTTCTAAATTTAAACTCAGATATTAGAATAGCGCCTATTCCATTCAGCTGCTGCAAATCGGAGAGAGTCAACTAAAAACGGACGCAGACGACAAAAATCAATTGACGAATGAATGTTGCCAGTGGCGACAGAGGATGAATTTATTTCACACGTTTTTCTGAATTTAGATAATAAGCAATGAAGAGTGATTATGTGAGAGGGCAGAGCATTTACAATGACGATTTAAACTTTAGCATTTGGTCCCAGGGCCAAATGCTAAATGTGGCGGGAATTCATTTGGGCACTACGTGCTTCTCGCATGGTCGGCTATATGTTCGCTGTTCGAGAGTTTCGAGTTTCATTTATAAATGCCATTAAATCCATCCATAAATGAGAAAGTGTGTTTGTTCGTTTGTCCTTCTTTCACATCAAAATGGAGCAACGGATCGAGGTATTTTTTACACAGACGTAGTTGGAGGGCCGGCGAACATCATGGGAACTACTACTCTTTATTCCAGAAAAAGATATCATTCCTTCGGGAAAATATTTCCGAAAATCAAGCGAGTGGAGCCGCGACAAAAGTTTGGTTAGGTCGATATGCCCTATATTGAAAATCGAAATTTTGCACAAGGCTTTAATTTACAGTGGAAGAAAGCACTCAGGGTTTTTTTTCCTAAATTCAACCCCCAACGGATGAAAGAAAGGGGTATGAAAAGTCAAAACCACTGAAGGACATCGAAATTTATATTTAATCTACACATTACATTATGACATTCACAGTTTTTTGATAATCAGCCCTTGGGAGATGAAAGGCAAACTCTCGGTTTTTAAAAAAATTATACCCGGGCAAAGCCGGGTAATTTCCTCTAGTATCTAAATATTTTA
>JAOPUG010000036.1:26140262-26156300 GCA_027564375.1 Micropterix facetella | reverse complement strand
TTTCAGAATTTTTGTCTATCTTGTATAGTTTAGGATTTCCCCATAGTGGCCCCTAGGTAAAACTCACACTGTATATATATATAAATTTATTCATTAAAGGCAACAGATTTTGACCAAAAAAGGATTATACATAATACAAATATCTTTACAACATTTTCTTTTTTGCGAAGCAGATTGGACGAGTCTTTGTGGATTTTATCACTTTACTAGAGTTATTGTCTGTATTGTCTGCTATAGTGTTTAAAACATAGTATGTTCACTTTTTTGATTTTTTTTATTCTTTCATTCATTTAGATCTCTAATTCAATCTTAAAAACTAGAACAGATTTATTTATATGGCTAACTAACTAACAGACTGGTTTTAAATATATAAATAACTAAATAAATAAATGTAAAAGTAAATTGGTCAATAGATGAAATATGTTAAAAAGATTGATTATAAGATTAAAAGGATTATAATTTAATAAATTTTATTTATGTAAATATTACCTATATTATCACCGCAATTTTGCTATTATGTAGGTTTTATTTTTCACTAAAATATCCGAGGGAATGATATTTAAAAAAAGCGACAAATTGGTATATCCCACTCCCATGCAACTGGAGGCCCGTCACACATCTAACTAGGCTTACGCCTGTAACTAAATGTGCGATTTAAAACGTATTTTAATTTTGAGCTGACGTAAAAAAAAAGAACTTATGTTATTTTGTAACGATTGAAAAAACTACTCAATATATTTTCTACCTATTTTAATAAGGTACTTCTATCTACAATATATCTAAGTTTTTTACTTTATTTTATTTTATTAAAGAAACTTTTTTTATTTCTTTGAATTAAAACTTATTTGAATATGAAATTCTAACTCAAACCGAAGTTATCTATGTTCTAAATGATCAGTATGGAAAAAGGTAGTTGCATGTGTAAATAGATAACCTAATTATATTTTATAGAAGATTTTTTTGTGGTATTTGTATCTCAAAAGAAACGAGGGAAACGAGTTAACCAGATTAGTAGATTGCTACGACATGCGTAATATTGATAGTATATGTGCTACGCATGTTGTATCGCTAGAGCTACGCCTATCGTAGCACCAGATCTACGTCTATCGCAGCACGATTTTAAAAGCTGCGTATTTTTTTCATATATCGCTTAGAACTAGAAATGTAAAGAATTATTTCTCTGAAATATTAATAGAGGAATTGAAATTTGGGTAAGAGCTATAGCAAGGAAAACACTTTACTATATCTTTATTTTAGAGTAATGCCGAGCCGAGAATGCTTTTGCGTATAAATTCTCCGAACGAAATAAATCTCGGTGAAATCAAACTTGCATTGGCTTTTCTCCGAGTGGGAGTAGTCGACCGATCGCTGCGCGGTAATAAATAAAGACAAGATCGGGACAAAAAGCCACTACCAAGTTTTCGCCCGCGCCGAAACACAAATCTTTCGCGAAGTTTCCACCGGCCGCCGCGCGCGCGAGAGGTGGCCAAGTATTCCCATAAGTAGCTGACTGCACAATAAAGTTTTACTTTTTTCTGCAATTCGCGACGCGCGTGGCCACAGGTTAGGGGAGATATGCCTGTTATTTTACCAGATGCGACACTTCACGCCTTTGAAGGCGTGCGTGAACTTTGGATGTCTTAGATACCTACCGAAATAGTACCTACAGAAATCGGCTCCATCCATTCTAAAGAGTGAGATCCTTAATTCTAGATTAAACATCGTATTGGATAGTGTAATCCACAATTGCTGCATTTGGTGTTTTCAAATACTGCAACAAATTCACGATATTTACTATGTTTAGATATAAGTTATTATTGTAGTATTTCTTGTGAGATAATATACAATAAAAAAACCCTTTATTTAAAAAAAAGGCGAGGTTATTGCCTTGCAGCAATATCTAATAGCTAACTATTATTTAAGTGTGTACTAATAGAAAGAAATTAATAAAATTGACTTAACTTAGAAAAAATATGTATTACATGTAAATAGAGACGCAGAAGGAAGGTAGGTGACCAAGAAAGAAAGATTTTGGTCGAAATAGACCCCAAGGTTCTTCACCTGGATGCTATACGGAATCTCCCCAACTCAATGCATATTTTTTATACCGATTGCATATCGATCCTCGAAGTGTAGAAACTGCTACCGATAATGATAGCCTGTGTTTACGGGGGATTTAGGAGCAAGCCATGGCCTTTAGACCATCCCGATATGGTATACAGATCAGTGTTAATTGCAGCGATTGCCGTTTCAATATCCTTTGGCTGAAAATGTGAATATATATGGACGTCGTCGGCATAAAGATGATATTTTGCTTTGAAAGAATTAGACAAGAAATTGATAAGAAGAGAGAAAATCAGTGGTGATAAGACGATACCTTGTGGTACATTGGCGACTTGTGGTAGCATTTTGGAGATTTGGTCATTATTAGCCTTCACACAATGGCGCCGACATTTAGGAAACGACGTAAACCAGTTGACCACTGGGAGTGAAAAATTAATTGATTCTAATCGGGCAAGAAGTATGTGGAATGACTTCAGCCATTCACTCGTAACAAGGCAAATCACGATAAATATTCTCATGATACAGAAATGTAACGACAGCCATAAGTGCTATTTTGTGATTCTTAAATAAACAGCCATCATAGCTATAAATCGGTCAGAGCCTGGATTCGCTCCTCGAGGAATATCTCTGGGAGTACACTAATCATACTGATGAGCAGCTCCACTAATGTATTCTAGATTTAAATCATAATCTTTTAAAGCACCATTCATATAATAATTATATATGTTTGTGTTTACTCTGTATGAGTATAAGGTTTTAAATTAAGGAAGTAACAGATACACTAGATTTTCTTTAGACTCTATCAGGATGTTATGTTTATTAAGTATATAGTATTTTTAAAAAACCTGAAATCACAAACATTTTAATGGGCACGCCAAAGGATTTATAGACACAACTCCTTGTTTGAAAGAAGGACGCCGTGTCATTACAACTTCGTACACTCTCGCGAGTGGCACTATATGTACATTCATTCAGGAGTCATTTCTGTGGGTGCTGGGCACCCGCAGCAAGAGCCTCTTACTAATGGAGCTTAGCTTGTTAAAAGAACGACAGAATCTCGGTGTAGTATACAATACGTGGCGTGAAAAACGCATGAACGCCCATGAAATGTCCACGAATCGTCTACGAAATACTCGTAGTTAGCAGTTATATTAGAGGATGTCTTCGGTAAAGCATGTTTGAAAAACATGTTTGGATGGCACGCTACACGAAACTAAATAATGGGTTTTCTCAAAATATTTTCCGATCCACGAGATCTAAAAACAAATGTTTCGCTCCGTTCAAGTCACATCGTTCATACATGAGAGCCGCCTAGAAATAAAATAGTACAGGGGAATTCGATTCCGCGGAAGATAGAACGCAACTTTGCTAAGGCGGAAGAGACGGACTTTACACAGGCAAGGTGCGGCACTGCAGGAAGCCCGTGAAATGATACCAACACTTTAATCCGTTTTAGTGCAACTGTTGCTAACGTACAAAGAACAAAAATCCGAATGCAAAAGTCAACAGATTTAATAACACTTTTATTTGATAATTAACAGTACTAAATACACAGAATAAGCCCGGCCGATAAAATCGGCGAAGCGTGAAGAATCTCTGCTAGCGTCTTGAATGCGAGCCGCTTCGCCGCGAGACTTATTTATGCGCAGCGTCGGTATCATTTTCACACTTGGCGAAGTAATTTATTATGCTTGGCAAAGAAAGCCACCTTCTTCGGTGCATTTTATTAATATTCCAAGAAGGCCACTACACTTGCGTATGCAACAGAAAACTTAACCACGCTAAAGAAAGTTCCTCCCTCTAAAGATGCATGTAATTGACATTTTCCAGCATTTAACCTCAATTCAAAAATTGCATGGTATACCCTTTGCTGCGATTGTTCTTGTAACGTCATAAGCGCTTCACTAGGTTGAGCCAATCATTGTCCGGGGAAAATTAAGGTTATCCATAGGATGTAATTAGTTAAGGCCCCCTTCCGATTTCAAGCTCACTCTGACGGTCGCTAGTCTGGCTCGCTGTGATCTGTCGCGGACGATAATATAGCCTATTTTGTTTTTTAATTATTAAATAAATGAATAGTTTTTTAATAAAGTATAATTTAGATTACGACATTAAAATAACTCAATATTACTGTGCTATTTTTATATCATTCAAAAGTATCGTTAATAAAAAGAAAAAAAATCATTTTTGACCACAACATTGCTGGAATTACATAATTTCAAACATTTTTTTCTCATATTTTTTATATGTAAAATTCTAAAACTGTTTATGTATTATACAAATAGTACCGCCGCTTCCTTAGGTCTCATTGCGCTCCCAAACTCACCGGCGAAGGATATGAACCGGGATACAGAGAGCCCCTCTTCAGGAAGGTTGTTAAGCAAAGGCCGGCATGCCGATCGGTGCTCAGACATCCAGGGACGCCCGAAGTATTTGCCAGATCAGTCGCCATGCACAGCGGGTTCACCGGTTTAGTCCCTCTTCGGGGAGGCTGCCGAATGGGAGCTGAGCCGTAAGTCGGACCGACCATGATAACAAGATGTATCCATTATGACCCGAGCTGCACGAACCCATTAGGTGATTTAGTGCAGTGTAATGAGGTGAACAGCGTATTCGGGTGGCGGTGTCAGAAAGAAGCGTCTTCAACGGGGATGGTATTGCCTGGAAAGCAGCAGCCTGACAACAGCTATCCCATTCTGGATTAAGCTGCGGTTCATCATAGCTGTCAAACGAGCTAGTGAAAGGAATCTGATGCGGAATAAAATAGATAAGATATTTTTATTTGCTACAATCAAGTAACGGTGTTGCCAAAAAATAAAGATTTCCCTAATAAGTAAATCGAGACGGCAAATATACATTTTCAAATCAGCAGCTTTAACAAAGGCCACCCAATCGATACTTAGAAATTACGAAAGATACTACATAGAAAAATGCTCAAATGATCTAGAAACCTGCCACTCAGAAAAAAATATGCAAGCTTCTCCAAGCAATGACCAGCACAGTAAATATTAAGAATAGAGTTTGCAAAACGGCAAATTGTGGAAAACAGTGCAGGCAATATTAATATTAACTAAATGAATATACTCAATATTATGGAGAAAAGATAATAAATATTTTTTACCGCCCTCACAATCCTAAATTTTCACCCTCTTACTTTTCTATACAGGCCTCAGTTGCTGTATACTGGTCGATTTCTTTACCTTTCCTTACCTTCCTTAATGGCAGATACTCCTCACTCTATAAAACGAGCATCCTGTTGCATTCGGTTTACTGTATCAAGAGCAGTTCTAGCTTGAGTGGCACAATCCATTCATTCCACAAGTTATAATTCATTACGTACTTATTTAAAAGTTAGAAGTTTCACAGCTGCCTCTCTAAAAGAGAAGCTGATTCTGGTAAATGATATAGTATTTAATTTAGCTAAACTCTTGTTGCCAGTTTTGGGAAAGTTACGCCTCGTGAAGGTGTCGTCGCTTCTAGAGTGCGAATAAATTAAGTGCCAGTAGTGAAGGAAAACTTCAAAATTTATCTCCGTCGTCGGGGAGAAGTATGGCACACGTTAGAGTAAGTAATCTCAGAGCATTAGGCGAGACGACTTCCTGGTCGAGTGTCGCCACCTCATTTCAGGCAGGATACTCCAATGTACATTACGTCACATTAGCGGGCCCCGGGGGATCACCGTTGCCAGCTATCTGTGTATTATCTTTAATATGTGGTGCGACCAATCAGGCCCTGATATTAATACTACCTTAACGATCTTCAATAAGTCGGTACAACTACTAGTATATGTTATTATATTCATATCAATTCACGCTCTCTATAAGCCCTGAATAAAGCCTGTTTAGCATGGGACAGAGCAGAAAAATATTTGGGATTGAAGATAAATCAGGAGACAATCAATACGTACCTAGTCACGCTGAAAGAGTGAATCTAGTTCCACCTTTTGTGTTGGTCCCTATACATTTGGATCTAATTGCAGAACGCTGAAAGAATCCTAAATTCTATTTTGCCGCATACTTAAAAGAATTAAAAGAATTTGATATTGCTCTTAATCTTTGTGAAATTCGCGCACTTCTATTATTAGTTTTTTTTTTCAGATATACTGAGTTATCATTTATAGATAGAAAAAGTCTTGATGTTCTTCTACTTTCGCAAACCCATATACCTAAATACCATTTTAGAATCATCAATGACTGTTTATTAGATGATTTAACAATTACTTTATTTTAGATTTTGGAAAAATATACATGTTACAGGATTTCGATTAGCACAAATACCCCACTTTTAGCCACAGTTAGACAATGCTGCTGACATCTCTTGGCACACGCTCTATAATGTGAGTTGGCAACGCACACGAATACAAGGCAATCTCGTTTTAATAAACGGCGGGGCGCGGCCTTAGTGAAGGGAGTTGGGGGGGGGGGGTAGAGGCAGGTACAGGTGCATTCACGTACTACCTATTCATTCTTAGCGCGTACGCGAGTAGTCCGAAGGTATCACCTCTGTGTGCGCCGGATAGCGCATCACCAAGATTTTTTTTTTTGGCGAGCGTATTCCGATTCCCATTTATTGTACTCTAACTCAATTCGCCGCTCTGACAATGCATTTCCCCGATAGATAACTTACTTTTAGTCAAAGTTGGAAAGAAGAACCACATGGTCGGTCAGCGGTTGAAAGGAAAGAACGCGACTAGTCCGTTGGCATAATGACGTATCACCTAGAACTTTATGCGAGAGCTGCAGAAATAAAATCAAATGCTGGTTGGATGCCATTTAATCGATAATAAGTTATTACATGGGTACAATGAAACATCTGCTAGAGATATGTCTGAAATACTGTCATCGGCTACAGTGAAAAACTGTTTCTCATGTATGACATTCTAATGGTTTATATAGACTTGTAGAGTCGTTGCCTGGCTTCTGAGAAATTATTTTATTACTTTAATAAATAATGTATCATTGCTGAGAAAATTACTAGTTTTTGCCACGAAAAACTGTTTGCCACGAATTTTATATATATAAGCTCAGCTAGATTAGCACTGGATAAATGACAATCGATCATCGAATCTACAGGAACGCTTACCCATCTCCCGCATTACGCTTTAAGTGTCCACATCTCGACAATACACAGCGACATGCTAAAGCAGTTTGTAGAATCGTAACTACAAAATCTGGCGGGTGAATCGTAGCGTTAGTGCTATTTGCCGTAAATGCGATTACGGCAATAAGCCAGTCGACTTGCATCCCTATATCTGCCGTTCCGTAGTATAATAGTAATAAACAATACATCGGCGACGGTTCTTGATTAATATGCGCAATACGGCATTGCAGCGAGGCCAAGTCGCCCCGCGTAATCCCCTCAGAAAGGGAGATTTATCAGAGCGTCTGCTTGTCGGTAGGTTGACTTCTCTCTCGCGCCCGAGAAGTTAAGCCCGGAAGACGAACGAGCTCACTAATTTCATTAAGACAAATCACCGATGGCAACTTTTCGCTATTATGTGAAGTTTCGAGAAAAACATGTCCGTACGGAACTCCAGGGCATCGCGGCTTATATCTCCGCCATATCACACAAATCTTTCGATTCACACTGTTATCGATCTATTTCTGCAACGCGTCCACCCCACGCCAACTACACATAATCCAATAAGTGATTTGAAAAATAATTTAAGAAACTTAATACACCAAATTTAAAAAAATTTAATACACCATAGACGATACTACATATCTACAAAAAAAAACATTTGAAGAATAGTACAGAAATACAATAAAATCGAAATATTTAAAAACTTAACCAAACAAACCTTCAAGATACGTCTCGATGATAGATTAAAGTCTACATCTTGCGCGGTCGATAACAGGGCATTTAAATTCCGAGAGGTCTTTGATACTCATGTCATCCCTATTACATTGGTGAGAAAAAAGTGGCTCTATCAATAGTGCGTGTTATAATGCGTGAATAAACCAATTTGGGCCAGAATGAGCCACCGCTATCTACTCTTCCGTTTGGTATGCAGTCAACAAGTAATATCCAATGCATCTCTATTCTGAAATGAAGAGAGTTCTACCTAACCATACACCAAACAAAATTACTCCGCTACTACCGTTACTATGGTAAGCGACAAAAATACTAATTACTCGATAAGCGAAAATAGTCTAACTTAAAACTAAAATAAGTGAGTCGTGATATATTTCCAAAATAATCCATATAATCCAAATAACTAATCCAATAAGTAATCAATAGAAAGCTGTCTCTACTTAAAGCTAACTATATGAAATTATTGAGGGAACTATATGAATATTATAAATAAGATAAAACGAATTTACCGCGGGAAGTGTATAACACCTGCGTTTCAGCGATGTTGCAATCGCTGTTGTGCAGGGTAGATTGAATTGGAAAATTAAACCCATTCTCTGGCTTCGCTATGTGGACGACACACAACGTAATATAAAAACTGTGGAAGAATTTCTGGGTCATCTAAACTCCATTCACCTATAAAGTAGAAAAGGACAGCTCTCTGGCTTTTTTGGATGTCAAAGTGACAAGAAGAAGTGACAATATTCACAGACATACAGTATATCAGGAGCCCACACATACGTACAGATATTTGCAAACCAGCTCACACCATCATCCCTACCATCTACGTTCAGTGCAAATGTTGCTCGTGAATCGAGCAGGCTATCTATGCGACGCTGAGCATTTTCCGAAGGAGATGGAACTTGTCAATAATGCCTTAGGAAAAATTGTTTCTGAAAATATCACGAGACACGCACACGATCCAATATAGACAAAACCCAGAAACTGAGCAGCTCACGAACATTCTTACCATACGTCAAATAAGTAAAATGCTTAACAAATTCGATGTAAAAACAATCTTCATACTGACCCAAAACATAGCTTGATCTCTGAGGCCTATAAAGGACGTAATACCACTGCAAACTCTAGGTGTGTATAATATTGAATGCAGCTGTGAATTAGCCTACGTTGGACAAACGAAACGGCCCATAGCCACTCGACTGATATAACACATCAACATTGTTAAAAACGTTCAGCGAGCTAAATCGGCAATCTGTGAACACATATTGGATAGCGGAACAAACCACTGGGTGCAGTTTTAAAATCCCATTGTGCTATCCAAAGAACAATTTTACTTTCCCCGCATGATCCGGTAAGCCATTGAAATAAGAAGAATCCCTAACTTCAATAAAGACGACGGCTTCAAACTCTCTACTACGTGGAACCCTCTTCTTTAAATGTTCGCAATGCCCATCGCCAAGCGCAAGAATGTAACACAAGATACAGTGAGCGTTGTTTGCACAGCAGATTTTCGAAATTCGCGTACGCCGAACCCGCCGGCTTACCACCGTTACAATCTGTGCAGTAACAGCAGCAGCTTGCCGCCTACCCGCAGAACAACGGATGACGATTAACGGCACTTCAGTTTACCCTGGAAAACGGCAGTTGTAACATCGCCGAAACGTCGGGTGTTATAAAGTTCACGCGGTAAATTCGTTTTATCTCATTTATAATGTCACGCAACCGCGATAGTCTTCGATGCCATATATGAATATTAATATAATATATAGGAAATAGGGCAGTGATTATACATTTGTGCAATAATCCAAATATTTAAAACTCCCACAAAAAGGGTTATAATATTGTTCCTATCACATGTACATAAATGATGATAATCTAACTGAAAATTAACTCTACTTAAAGCTAACTATATAATATTTGATTAGGGAAAATATATTAAAAGTGACAAAAAAAGTTGAACTGAACCACTGAACGCATGCATGACTAATGAGCTGTCATAGCATCGCTGTCAGTCGATAAAAAATGACGTTCTCTTTCGAAATATTCGTCCTTGTGATCAATTTGGTGAATTTTGGTGATTTAATCAAACCTTTACGTTGAATCCAATTTTCACGAATTTTCATAGCAGGTGAAAGCGACACGATCTTCGTGAGTTTGGCAGTGAAACCTACTTATACATATCTCTTTCTTTCCTAAAGCGGATGAGTAGTGCGCCATCTCTTTCTCGCTGTGGCTAAAATGCCGGCGGACTTATAATGAATTTGAGTTAAGTCATACCATTTTAAAAATAGTTATATCGACATTTGCCATGTTTAAAGTTTAGCGAATAGCACGATGCAGACACATCTAGGGCAAAATATTGTTTATTTGTATATCGAAATAAAGCGATATTATCAAAACCACCTTTCATCCGACTGAGTTTTAAGATAAGCCTGGAGTTTCGCAGTGCAAGTTGGCGAGCGACGCGCATGTGAAAACAATTAATGTATGCGGATAGATTTCGAAAGTGGAGTACGTTGTCTGCGCTCGAATTAATTATCCAGGATGTTATCAGAACAGTTTGAAAGTAGCTTTAACTTTTCCGCGTTGGCGCAGCGCGCATGCAGCCAATTATTCCGACACGCGAATCGTATCGGGGGCGAGCGAACGCGCGCGAAAAGTTGCCCTTAAGTAAAACAAACGACGACGCGGGGAGAAAATCTTCGCCAGGGCATTTTCGGTTATGAGCACATGTAAATTTCGAGCGACGCGCGCGCACTTAACGATTATGAAGTTCCCTCCGGCGAGGCGCACAGAGTAGCCGAAAGCTAGCCAAAAGTCAAAAACGCGAACTTAATCAAAAATATTACCCTATAAGTATTATAAATAGCGACTACATTATTATCACGCAATGCTAATTTTGATGGTGTAATATTTAGATATCGCATAAAAAGTATTCTTCTTTCGCACACCTCGCACCTTGCCACAAATCAACGGTAGCAATGAAGTGGTTCCGAGAAAATCATGTGAATATTCTAGACTAGCCAGACCATTCTCTCAACCCAATAAAAGACCTGCGGGATATTTTGAAGTATAAAATACGGAATCACTCAATAACGTCGAAAGAAAGACTAAAAAATGTTTTAAAACAAGAATGGTAGCCAATATAAAAGTGCCCGTGTCTTTCCAAGTCTAAAGCCTTGCGCTGTTGGAATATACTATTCTATAATAATATGAAGATTCGCCTCCTCTGCTGGCTTTAGCGGCGCCCACGAATATGTCACCGTCTATTTATTTAGTCGCGATGAATTAATCGTAGCTCATATAAGGGGATTGAAAATAGGAGTCTCTTCCACCGCTGAACCATTGGTAAGTCTTATCAGGTGCAGTTATAATAGATACTTTATAAATTATCTTTGTAACCATTTTGTTCATCTTCTTTGGTATCAACCGTTTTTACACTTACGACTAGCCGGCTTGGAAGCGGTTTACATACCTACACAGAATGCTCTCTTATTATGGATTTTTTTTCGGTTACACGGTATAAGTTAGGAACGACTTACTCTTGTTGATGGAGTTGACATATGACTAGACGACGTGTCGGGTGACCTCCAGGTCATCGCAGTTCGCGTAATCCTGAGGATATCTCCATCAGCGGAGATGAAACGCCGACAAAAGTAAGTCAGTCGTTCATAACTTATACCGCGTAACTGAAAACATTTCCATAATGTGCAACAGCGGTAAAAGCCTTAACAAATATATATATATATATATATATGTATCAATCTTATCAAAGAAATTAATATGTGTAGGTACCTACCTAGACTGCATGCTTAAGATTTACACCGTAATATCCTGGGCTGGTAGCAACATGCCAATGCCAAGCCACAAGAGCACAACTCACTCCGCTGACCTAGTATAATCAGTGCCATGTTTAGATCGATTCATTAAACGAGACCCTCGGAAGGAATGCGGCTTTTTGTTTGTTCCAGCGGCACATTCCGATGAAGCAGCATTCCTTCCGAGGCTCATCTTTAATTGAATTGAAGTTAATTTAAAGCCAATAATTTACTTCAGTTTCCAGCTTAAATATTTTTATTTACTTATGTATGTTTTCAATTTGCTCTGTTTCCGAACAGCTTCCCGAGTGACAAGCTTATTATATTATACAAATAAAAGATTAGAGAAAAATATTTCATATCGAATATTGACTTTCAGGAACAGCCACAAGGACTTCCGCCAGTGCAGAGAATATCTCCGATTCATAGTTCGTCGTGGGCATTAGTTCAGTCGTCACGTATCGTCTGTTATCAAGATTTCATTGATTGCAAACATTTGGTCCGTAACAATCATTAACAAAATGCAGTGCGTGGCATGCGGTACAAGTTTTAATGACGGAGTACAGTGTAGTGTCTGTCGGAATCATCTTGATTTCAGCTGTGCACAAATATCTGAAGCCGGCTGGAGGAAACTGGGTGTAGACAGACGAAATGCTTGGAGGTGTTCTTCTTGCAGGGGTCATTCGCCCGTGCCAGTGGCTTCACCTATAGTATCACTGGAGCCAACCCCGTTTGATGAAATCATCAAGGAAATTCGTGACATTAAGCGTCAACTCACTGGCCTGCCGACTCTGATTGAAGATTTCAAACTCGTTAAAAAGGAACTGGCCGAGTTGAAAGCAAGCTGCGACTTCATGGGAACGCAGATGGATAACTTCGCTATGAAGTTCGCGGATGTGGAGTCAAGGGTTTCCAAAATCGAGAGCGCTTATCCAACAATTACTGCCCTAGAGAAGGACGTCGCTGATCTTAAAAATCAACTATCGGCTGCCGACCAGAGGTCCCGTCTTAATAATGTTGAAATCAAAGGAGTTCCAGTGCGGAAAGATGAAAATCTTTTCTCGATAATTGATTCCATTAGCAAAGTCACCAATTATAGCCTTCCGAGGATGCAAATTAACTATTTGCACAGAGTTCCAGTACACGGCTCCAATGACAAATCAATAATTGTGAGCTTCACAAACCGGTATGTTAAGGAGGAGTTCGTTGCAGCAGCGAGATCCTGCAAGACTCTGGCGGCCCCTGACATCGGATTCCGTGACTCCGTTCGTCGCATCTATGTCAACGACCACCTCAACGCGGATTCCAAGTCCTTGCTAAACAAGACGAAGACCTTCGGGAACGAGAAAGGGATCAAGTACGTCTGGGTGAAGTACGGGAAAATCCACATCCGTAAAAATGATACTTCGCCAGTATTCATCGTCAACAGGGAGTCTGATTTAAACAAATTTGTTTAATCTGTTTCTATGCTATTGCATGCATCCCACCATTATTTACGGTATACCTGCATATAACAATCACATTCATATGTGCAATTCTGTTCGTTGCATTCTGTCTATTAAATTGTCTAGAAATAGTGTTACTTATATCCATTGCATTCGAAATTATTATAAAAATGTTTGTAATCCCTGCTATCGTCGCTGCCTCGCTCGCTTATCAGTCCCCACAAGTAGATAACGCCAAATACCTGTTTTCATTTTACATTATTTCTAGTCAGCGGCGTTTGCTTGCTACGTTTGCCTACCCTCATTATATAAATATTATTGTTTTAGATTTAATTGGTCATTTATCGTACGCAATGTTACTCTGCAATTTTGTGATTGGAATGAATATGGTTACGTATCCGAATCATACTTACATTTATTGGAATATTTTAATTGATATCTCTGTTATCTTAGGTCTCACTGAGTGCATTCTGACATTATGTGTTAGGACTCATAATGGCTAGCACTAATTTAAATATTTATTATCAGAATGTCAGAGGTCTGCGTTCAAAAACATCCATTTTTTATCGTAACATCAATCTATGCTCGTATGATATTATCGTACTAACTGAGACATGGCTGGTGAGCAGTTTGACGAACTGCGAACTTTTTGACAGTAGATATGTGGTATGGCGACGAGATAGGGATTATGACCTGACAGGCCAGTCTAGAGGAGGGGGGACGCTAATAGCTGTACGAAAAGACATTCTCGCGGTTCCTCAGACTTCCTTCCAATCCACTGCCGAAGATCTATGGGTAACAATTTCAATTAAAAACAAAAATAAATCCTTTATCAACATCCATATCTGTTGTCTATATCTTTGTAAACAAAATATGGGTCTATCCTTGCTTGAGCAGCTAGAAAATTACTTGAACAAATTTAACGACATTATCCTTGCTAATCCATCAGATAAATTTGTTTTGTTGGGAGATTTTAACCAAAGCGGTATCGACTGGATACCTAGCTCTGACTTACATCTAACACCGTCTAATTACTCGACTATTGCTGAAACACTACTCATTGATGAATTAAATACTCATGATCTCCGGCAATTTAACGGTGTGAAAAATGTATACGGAAAAATCTTAGATCTCGTCTTGTCAAATGATGACGTAACTGTAGTGGAATGTCTTGACCCCCTGGTCCCTATTGATCCACACCACAAAGCTCTGCTAGCCAGTATTCATTATCTAAATATTCCGTACTTAAAATCCAAGTGTTACATTAAGTTTATGTATAATAATGGTAACTTCGATTCTATTAATTCAAAATTATCTGATGTTGACTGGAACACAGAAATCTCATCTAGGTCTCTTGAGGAAGCCGTTAAATTTTTCTACAGTGTTCTTGATCAATTAAAAATTCAATTCGTTCCTACCAAAACTATATCTAATAGCTCATATCCAGTGTGGTATTCTCCAGCACTAATAAAGCTCATAAAAGAAAAATTTAAATTCCATAAAAAATTCAAAACTTATAGTATGAAATCGGATTATGAAACTTTTAAACTATTACGGGATAGGGTTCATTTATTAGAGAGTCAATGTTATCAAGCATACATCACATCCATTGAAGATGGTATTGAAAAACATCCAAAAAAATTCTGGTCTTTTATAAATAATCGCACTAAATCCAATAGCATTCCGACTCCTCTCAAGTACCTTGACTTGGTTGCGACCACTGGAGATTCCATGTGCGAAGCCTTTTCCCAATACTTCTTTTCTACATTTTTGGTACCGGATCCGCAATCCACTGATTTGGTGCCACCAGAATTTGACGACATTATTCATTCCCAGGCACACGATATATGTAGCATAGAGATTAATGAACATGATGTGGAAAAATTATTACTTCAGTTAGACACCTCTAAGTCCGCTGGGCCTGATAATATCAGTCCTATATTTTTGATTGGTTGCGCTAAAACTGTTTGCGTCCCAATATCCCTGTTGTTTCGCAAATCCATAGCTAACTGTGAATTTCCCAGTATCTGGAAATCGGCTTTTGTCTCGCCCATTCATAAGAAGGGCTCTAGAACTGAAATTACCAATTATAGACCAATCTCTAAATTATGCATTATCGCAAAAATATTCGAACGAGTCGTCTCCAACCAAGTGTATGATGCTTTACAAAATTCCTTTAATCCTTCGCAACATGGTTTCCTCAGGGGTCGTTCGACGGTGTCCAATCTTATTCTTTTTAACGACTTCTTGACTGAAGCTATGGACCACGGCTATCAAGTAGACGTAGTTTATACTGATTACAGCAAAGCTTTCGACAGGATTGACCACAGGCTGTTATTGATCAAACTCAAGTTTATGGGTATACGAGGGGATTTGCTCCGATGGTTCTCCTCCTATATCAGTAATCGCTCCCAAGCTATCGTCATCAACAATTATATTTCTAGCTGGGTTGCTATTCCGAGTGGTGTACCACAGGGTTCACTACTCGGGCCTCTGCTGTTTTTAATTTTCATCAACGATATAGCTAGATGTTTTATAAATAGCCACTTATTATGTTTTGCTGATGACATGAAAATTTTTAAAATAATTAAATCCCCTGGTGATGTTTCCGATCTTCAGGCGGACCTCTCGAGGTTGGATAGTTACTGTATTTTTAATAAAATTGACCTAAATCCTTCCAAGTGCACCGTTGTCACCTTTTCCCGTAAAAAACTATTAACTCCATCTTCTTATTCATTAAAGTTCCAGACCTTACAGAAATCTAGCGTGGTTAAAGATCTAGGCGTCATTCATGACTCTCATCTTTTGTTTGATAATCACATCCAATCTATTGTCTCTAAAGCTTCCAAAGCTTTAGGTTTTGTCATGAGGAGCGCAGCTTGCTTTAAGCGTGCTAA
>JAOPUG010000036.1:26114543-26126003 GCA_027564375.1 Micropterix facetella | reverse complement strand
GCCTTTTTGAATTTCGAACAAATGCACGTCAGCGTTACAGAGGCAGTGAGTCAGTGATAAGCGTTACTATATATTACGACTAGTTGGTTGTAGGGCGCCCGTCAAATTGATCGAATTTCGAACGTTACAACCCCCCCCCCCTCTCACATCTCCTCCTTCCACTTCCCTCTCTGAGACCCCTTTCCCACCCCGCCGCCGCCCAGCCTTACATCGCCTCTACAGCGTACGCCACAGCGTTATAGAATCAGTCAGTGAGTCAGTGATTAGCGTAACTATATATTACGATTATTTCAATTGTTTATCTTTCTATTTTATTCTTGCTATTGCCATTTGATTTAATTCTCTGCCAATCCTACTAAATTACCAACTGATTACATTTTATTATTATGTTATAAATGTAAGTACCTAGCTATCTCAATATTAATTACGATTTTTTATTTTATGACAGTGACAATAAATATATTATGTATTTTTTTATGTGCATATATGAATATTTTTATACTTTCTTAATTATATTGAAAGTATTGATGACATTTTTATACCTCCAATCGACTATCTAAATCTTATTTTATTATTATAAAAGTATCGATATAAAAAAATGTTTTTGGGACGCCATAAAAAATACAAAACGGGACGACACAAAAAATGGTTTTTTCAATATTATTTGTCAATATTTTAATTTTTATTTTATGACGAGATACTAACATAGGTCAAAATCTTGTTTTATAAATGATTCTCAAATTATGTTCATCGCATCCAAACTCTGGAGTGTTATTTAATTGCTTAATACCTACATTACCGTAATTACATGTCACATATAATCTAAAATCGAAGGCCGAAAGCTGATATCTGAATATACCTAGTGCTGAATTTCGATAACAATGTATAATGTAATCACGGACGAACTAAATTGTAATATTAGATGTACCTAATACCTAGTTTTAAGTTACTACAATCTGTTAAGATTTTTTGGAAATAAATGTCCTTTATACAGACCCCGAAAATAAAAAAAGCATACCTGTGTGTCTACCTATCTAACGCCACGATATCTCAAGAACGCGTTGTCGGATTTCAAAAATTCGTTCGTCAATGTGTTTTATTGATCAATGGGAAAATCTGATTATAATTACGATATCGTACTAACAGCAGCGTAGTATGGGGATTGGACTACCCCCCAGAGGTATTGATGGTTATTTTTAATTTGATTTTAATATTACGACTTACAAATTAGTGAAAACTCCTAGAAGACTACACTTTATAATATAGTTTGGAATGGTATAGATTCTTGTTAGGGTGCCGTACCGAAGTGTACAAACGGAACCCTATTGATGAGAATGTATGTCACCGTCGATTCCTTACGGAAAAAGAAAATAATTACAGGAATTTTCTTACAGGAAAAATAAAATTGAGCCTGTGACTATTTTGACAATTTGATTTTACGTCAATTGAATATAATTTTTGGAACAAATTACAACAATTAAACACATATTAATGATAGCTAGTCGTCTCTATAGTTTGATTTTTAAAGAAGTCTAAAATATACTGATGCGAAAAAACTAAAATATACTGATAAAGACTAAAATATACTGATGCGAAAAAACTAAAAAATAAATTACCAAAATTTAAACAAAAGCCTTGCTATAGATATAAAACTATAAAACTTCATCGGTTTTATGTTGGTTTTGTCAGCATTTCCTGTTGACCCGCCTTCCTCTCCAGAACACAATTAAGAGAATTAAGAGGACTAACTAATTATTGAAAGAATTTTTGAAATTGGACTGCGTATTGCTAAGGTATAAAAGTAAAATGCATAATCGGTGTTAACTTTTAAAGATACTAAACGATTAGAAAAATACTCGGCATGCTGTTTTATTCATCGATGGAAAAATCTGATTAGCTTTAGAGGTGTGTACCTATCATGGATTAGGGATCTTCCATACAAACAGACAACGGTGAAATTACATTTATTTTTTCTGAATTAATAAGAAAAACAAATTATAAACATATTTTTTAAACGAATATGCCTTTATAACGCATATATTCGTTATAAATCCTTTAAAAGTATTTACTTTTAAACGCAATCACAATTTGAAAAAAATTGCTGACAATATGTTTTAATTTGCAATGGGAAGAGTTTATTTCAAGGTGCAATACAAACCGACACCAGACTAAACGCCTGCGCGCGCCAGACCGGCAAAGTTTGTAAAAAACCACTTCAGGTTCCTGGGACGATATTAAAATATGTAAATTTTCACAAATCACAATTATTTCGATTACATACTCCCTAGCGGTGTTGCCAACACAAACACTCCCAAACAAACATTTCGACCACTAATCTCGCTCCCGTTGCCGTTACTCCTTCAGCGCGATACCCGTTTGAAATGGGATCCGGCGCGCCTACTCTGCCATTGTTTTTTCGCAAACGCAGCTCAGGTAAGGTAAGTTAGGTTAGACAAGAGGGACGTAGAGGGGTCCAACGTATTATCGGACAATTTCTATCTAGCTCATCTCAACTAAATCCCCGAGGACGAGGGTGAAATTGCGTTTCGTTTCGTCTCCCACTCGCTCACAGCCAATTTTATTCATACGTACGGACACAGATTTATCAACAGTTGTATCTACACTTAAACGCGAGATGAGACACGTTTTCTTCAAAGCAGTATTAACACACTGTCATAATGGTGATATATTTGGTGCCAGTTTTTTTATATTTGAATTTGGCGCGCTGCCGGAGTTTAAATGTCCCGTGTCATATTTCACATGTCACCGCTTGCGTAAAGGGACACAGCGATTGGTCTACGAGGCCTAGCCTCATTTTGAGAATCGCGGGGCGGTCACCAGGTGGCCGAGTATGTTCAAATAATACGTTGAGTGTCTCCGTGCATCATGGGGGTTGATTTTTTAATCGATATAGAAAATATCGTACACGGGATGATGTCATATCTCGAATATTAAATGAAAAGCGACAGAGAATCACACCATCTCGTATGCGGCATTTTCTCTACTGATTCAAAAAAATCACTCACGAGGTGTATTTGTCGCTTATTCAATAAGCAAATACAGTAAGTAGCATTCTAAATTTCTCATATTCCAACGCCATTGTTCCCTAAAATAAAATTCCTCGTATTTCCTGTTTTTTTGCCTTATGTATATGTCTGAAAACATGAAAAATAAAGGCAAAACTTAAGATCCAATGAATGCTGAAAAATAATGTATTATTGAAAATCTCCGCGTTCTAAGGGACCACCGATCCTCCCTTCGAGAGGGCCAAAGGATAAATATGTCTTGCAGCCAAGGATTCAGCTTCAGAGAAGCCCATATTTTACTCACATTAATTTCATTATATTAGACAAACTTCTTCGCAGAATCGTTCCGCCAATGTCGATAATTTTATTATTTATTTACGGTAACTCAAATTGTGTTTTTATTTATCCTTTTGGCTTTTGCTCTTATTGGATTCTTTTCTGTCCGTAATTCTATGGTTTATTCTGGTACTAGCGCCACGGGACAAGAGAATTCAGTGGGTGGAATTTTAATAACGTAAAATGACTTTACGGCAAGTTACAAAACCGTTAGAGGTCCTGTTTTTATTTTATAGCAGCTTCATTGTTTTGTTTCAGAGTCCTTTGTTGTGCAAGGGTAAGCGTCCACAGGTCCTTTATCGTGCGCATCGGACGGATCGTATCAAACGAATTATAGAATACATTGTATAGTAAGTCATACAAGTGCGTCTACTGATCCACAACGGACGGACCGCACGTATCGGCTCGTCGGTAATGCCGATACGATTACTCGAAGGGGCAACTATTCCGATGCGTGCCGATGACGTCATACGGATTGCCGATCAGTGGACGCACCTGGTAGCCGCTACGGCCGCCATTTATTGCATTTCGGTACTCTGTCCACTCGTGTTTGTTTTTATTAATTTACGCGCAGATAATGGACATCGCACGTCTAATTATGATCCGATCGCAAATGGCCGTCGCATTGGCAATCCGATTGCTGCGGATACAGTGGATGCACTACCACAAGCTAAGCCGTTTGATATGATCCGTCCGATGCTTACGATGCGGACCTGTGGACGCTTACCTTTATAAGCCATGCCCGAACACTCCTCCCGATGCCGCCAATGCTAACTACTACTATTATACTATATATTACTATACATTACTATCACATTTTCCCAAACCTTAGCTTCCGTGTTTGCGCTTCACGGCCACAATCTTTAATGTTCCCCCCCAACAAACCAAGGTTACAATACTAATAAACATCCTATATTACTGATTTAAGTAATCACTGATATTGAAAAAAAAGAACACTAGTATATTTAAAAGAAAATAAGTCTGTAAGTCTACATTAAATCTAATTAAACTTAAATACGTAATTTTCTATCTATTTTTTTATATATTTATTTAGACAAAACAATTATCACATATACGTCGACACTAATCGCAAAGGTATCTCGAAAGGTCTATAATAATTGCCACGAAAACCACAAAAAATAACGTTTAGAATTGCGGAGAATGGTTAATTTCAAGTCATGTCGCATCTAGTATAAAAACACATCTTTTTGAAACTGTGGCGCGAAGCAGACGGTGACCATGAGAGCCTTTGCTCGAGGCCCGCATGAATTGGCAATGAGATTAGGAAATCACTTTACATCTTCTGTGCACTTACCAT
Organism: Micropterix facetella; assembly: GCA_027564375.1. Taxonomy (NCBI): domain Eukaryota; kingdom Metazoa; phylum Arthropoda; class Insecta; order Lepidoptera; family Micropterigidae; genus Micropterix; species Micropterix facetella. The sequence continues at coordinate 26,121,323 of JAOPUG010000036.1, read as the reverse complement.
ACCTGGAAAATCTGCGAATTTATATTATTACTAGCTAGCTGCTAATATGGATGGAGTTTGAATGGTACATTTCTCTCATGTTAAGTTAGCATGTTAGGTGTGCATGCTGCAGAATTCTACTTTTAAATTGACAATGAAAGGAGGGAATTCTGTCTCGGTCACTAAATGGGCTATTAGAATCAGTTTCTACAAAAACTAGGTTTCCATAAAATACAGCATTTTTTAACTTCATTAGATAGACCGATTATATGTAGTCGTACATTGGATTTTTTGTTTAAGAAATATGTTTGAATAATATATAGTGAAACACACCAAATATAACTGAATTCTGACAGGCAATAATAAAAATAATTAGTTTTAAACGAACGGGCAACTGTAAACTGACAATTATACAGGACAAAGAAGATTACATTGAAAGTAAATTGCTTCTCTATTTAAAACTGAAAGATGCCACATTTTTCTCTAACGAAAAAGTAAAATAAGCATTGCTACTGGCAGTCACATATCGACGAGTAAGGTTGCAAAATATTTGCTAGTTTTCAAGCTTGGCAAGCGCTCAAACGATTTCTTTCCAACGATACAATTTATTTCCTTTCGAATCTAACCAATTCTCGACTACACAGGCATGGCCCATCTTGACTCATATCAACGACTCAACAAATTGGAACGTTTGCAAAATGGGTGCATACGAGACGACTTTGTACGTTACTTATATTAATTACATTTGTGTTAGCACGTTATCGATGATACAAATTACGTATTTCCACTAATGGATAATCCATACCAACTATCCTTTAACCACATATCCAAACGACGAAATGGACGGAAGCTTACCAGAGGAGACAAAACTCAATTATTTCGCGTACCTACCTTGTCTAGTCGTTGTCAGCGGACGAAGGAAGCGTAAACTTGAGTTTAACTTAAGAGAAAGCCAGCATAAGGAGCCTGAATATCTCAGCCCAGATTAAGATCTCAGATTAAACGGAGCTCGGAGAGAAAATCCATAGCGACTTGTGATTTTCCCGGAGCTGGCTGGGGTTTTAGCTAGAATATTGAGCGCCACGATCTGGACCACTGAAATATGTCGGGTAATACTCGAAAAGATAATTTGAAACGGAATAGCTTTCGGTAATTTGAAACCAGTACTGCTGTTCGGAACAAGGATTTTGCAATGCTTTGCTAACAGTATGCGTTTTCGTCGTTATACATAGTTTTCCATCATAGTTAATCATTTGGTTAATTAATGTTCATTGCCAATGGCTTCATTTCTTGTAGAACTCTTGCTCAGTGTTATTTTAAATTTGGTCACCATCCTCAATATATCTATATTTTTATACTCATATTTCTTAAGCTTGCCTGCTTATTCATCACCATGAACAACTAGAAAAACATAGCATATGTATACCTATAGCTTGACAAGAGACGTAGAGTATATTCATCGATTAATAAATTAATCTTCCAGTATGGTTTTGAAGTTTTGCTTTACAAATTCAAATAAAATGATCAATACAGTTGGATAAATAATTTTGTTGTTACTTCGGCCACCCAAATGGCCAAGTCTAAAATCCTGCAAGAAAAATATTACTATGCACAATAACTCGAGTAAACTACTTTCGATTTTAAATCTAATACCACGTAAAATCTAATACCCGTCCTACGTAATATACTACGGACGGGCCAAAACGTAGATCTGTGTACTTCTAGTATAATTAATATAAACGTGGACGTATTCATCTGCAAGACGATTCACGCGGAGGCCGGTCGGAGACAGCGATAACAGAAACCTGTTATATAATCTTTGCAGAAACTAACGTTAATGCTGTGCGACAACTAATTCAATCCTATAAAATATTACTATATGTCAGCAAATTCGTACAATATTCAACATTGACATAAAAAAGTTCATTTTTTTTTTGCATTTTTCAGAAGCTTTGTTCGAAATGGATACCGGATGAGTTAACTAAAGTTCAAAAACGACAATGCGTGATAGTGGTGTGATAAAATAATTTAAAATACGCCGGAGGGCAATCATTAGCAGTATATGATATCGTAACAGGAGACGAAACCTGAAAGAAATAGTCAATCGGCGGAGTGGGTATTTCCTTTATATGATTTGACAGTCAGTGGGGACGAAAGTCAAGAAAGGTCAAAGCACTGATAAAATGACGGTTGATTCTATTTTTGACTCAAAGAACAGTCATTGCAGATTGGTACTTTAACATTTATTTGCTTGCCCAGTGTTTTATAAAAAGCTCGTAAAAAGCGTCCTCGCAGAAGAGTAGTCCTCCATCAGGACAATGCATCCGCCCACGACATTACGATGACAATGGCGTTTTTGAATACCTCAAACGTGAAACTGATGACGCTTCCCCCATACAGATTTAGTGCATATCACCTGCTACGGGCAAACCCGTCCACCCCGGAGCGTTTCAGCGAACTTTATCTCTATATCACCCCGAGGCGAAACACAGAGACACAGCATCCCCATACAGTCCGGACCTTGCACCTTGCGATCTCCTTTTGTTTCCAAAATATAAGAATAAAATTCGAGGTATACGGTTCAAGAACCCAGACACGGCGGTGATAGCGTTCCAAGAAGCAATTGACTGGTGCCTAAAGAAGACTAAGCCAACTGCTTTTTCCAATGGTTTCAAAGAATGAAAAGGTGTATAAATTGTGAGAGAATACTTTGAAAACAGTAAATACAATAAAAACATTATAAGTGTTTTATTTTATTACAGAAACTTCCACTATGGCCTAAGTAAAATAGAAATAATATCAACAGTGTTGAAGACACTATAGTCGTATATCTGTCTAACAAATATTATTTAACTAATTCATCTTAAATTTTCCGTTTAATATACTGTACTCTATAAAACTAAGCTTTATATCACAGATTTGTATCATTATTACAATAACCTATTTCATGCCCTTTTCTTTCCTACGAAGCACCCCTAAAATGACACGGTTATAAAAAAATATGGTTTATGACCGTATTATTTCTGGCCTTTTTTATAGTTACTGTATATATAAGCAACTGTAGATGCTGAATTTTCGTATAAGGTTTTTGCGGTGAAATATTTAGCCCCAGGGAATAAAATATAGCACCATCGTGACGGCAACGCAGTGGACACATTTTTCAGTTATATCTATGGCTATGTAAGGCTATGAATTACAATTTTGTTTGACTTTTACAGAAGGTGGATTTCACTGAGAACTCAAACTTAAAACCTTGAGTTTTTGAGACTCATAATAATAATATATGGACTTGAAGGCAACAAATTTCATTCGAGACTCATGTATGGTTGCCGCGAACACACAACAATTTTACTAATTTTATTTATTTGTTTATATCTCAATTACGAGAAAAATTAAAAATACAGCCTCCAGAGGGCTTAATTAGCTAAAGTCTATTGTTTTTTTCTAATTAGAGGGCTTAATTAGCTAACGTCTATTGTTTTTTTTCTGTATCAGTCTATTTAGCAATTGTTTTGAAATTTACCAGTAAACTGGCGCAAAATATTAGGGTTCTTTGTTGTTTTGAACCTCAATGAGGAAAAAATTAAAAATATAGCTCCAGTGGATTAAACAGGACTTAAATAGCTGAAGTTCCCTGTTGAATCTCAAAACATTCAGTGCTAAGTTTAGCCGCAAACTTGGGTCAAACATCAAAGTGTCGATTCTGTGATTTGAAGATGAAGAAGACATGGAATTTATTTTGGTACAAAATTTTATTGTTTAGAATCATTGATTTTCTTTAAAAATGATCTTAAAAGTGATCAATTTCAGCATAGTTATTATAAATACCCTTAAGAAATTTTGTTTTTTTTTTGTTCCTTTTTTATACTCATGCTAACATTTAATTTTCTTCTAGTTTTGTTTATTACATGAACAAACTTGAAGCTATCTTACATTAAAGTCTAAAAGTAATTATTAAAATTATAGCCAAAATGGTTCCATATCTTGCTAAATTACAGTTTTTTTATATTGTATACGTTTTTTAATTGTAAAATACACATAGTATATAGAACAAAGTTATTAATAATAATAAGATAAGAATATAAAAAAGTTTATATAACTATTTCTCAACAATGGTTCTCTCTAAACCTCCAATTTCACTTATCATGGCACCTACCTAATATCCCAGTCATTGATTATTTTGTCTACTCATCCTCTTTGCTCTTATAAATTCGGTTCTTTTTGACAATAAAATATCGATGTCTATATATGACGCCTACGAATCTGATTCAAGGTGAAGTTTTTGGCCTGGTTACTTTTTGGAGTACTGAATGACAAGGGATTACGATTCACTCGCGCGGGAACATGGGCGCGTATTACGTTCAACAAATATTAGACTAGATATCTTATTGGACTGGATATCGTGCAAGAGGGCCACGTGTGACACTGCCAGTCTAATCTACACTTTCTGTAGTTTGAAACATTTCAGGCTTAATCCTCTTAGCTTTTGTTCACACATTTACAATAACAGAGATGCCTTACGAATATCTTCTGAATATTCTCAATCTTTTCGGTATAAATGTTATATTGCGGTGCTATATCTGCGAATCAAACTCCAATATACTTCGCACATAGGCGTTGTATAACGACTATAGCAAATCAACATTACCGAAAGGCTTGCATGTTCTCAAAACAAAATCTCTATATGATGTATCCACAGTATAATCAGTGTGCTTGTCAAACAAACGTTTGCTATCGAGAACTTTTGCCAGATCCCGCATTATGCTCTTCTCACCTATAATCTCTCTGCCCACTTCGTAGTCAAAACTATACCGTATCCTGTTTAGTGTGAAATATGCCTCAAGAAGTCTCTCGTCAAATATTAATTTATCTTTATGTCTCATCATCTCGAGGAAGTGGTGATAGAAAATAAAATAGGCATGGCAATTAACGCCATCTGTTAAATAACTCCGAAACTACAGAAAACGTACTTTTATTCCAGTAAGTCGCGTTACGGCTCACACACTCATATAAATCACCAATAGAGACATACCTAGCGCGAACGGAAGTCTGCTGTCGTACAGCCGTCTTGCCAGTGACGCGATGTGCTTTAAAGACATCAGTCATGAAAGCCACTGTTATAAAAATTGCTCGAACAAAATTGTATGTTTTCAGTTGTTTTTTTCGTGTTTTTTGTATACGTTTATATTTGTGTTATAGTGTAGGTACCTACCCTTCATATTTCCTTAATATTTTTAAGGCAATGTACGTAATTTAGTGTTAAAACGTTCGAAATGACAATAATGCCCACTCGGATATTAGCACCCAGTCACCCAATGACCGTTGGGCGCTAATACCCTACGTGGGTGCTACCGGCCTACACGTGGGCGTTTCAAATAATATTTCGTGATACGGGAATTCTGATTATCGTCATATTTAATAATTATATTAATTAATAATTCTAAACTATTAATTAATCATTATGTATTATTACATATTAATTATAGTGAAAAATCTTACTCAAGTTCATAATATGTAGAGTAGTTGTCATCAATGATCCTACTATCTCAGTGCGCCATTGCCCATTGTCGTTTAATAACGCCCAATATAGGTTTAGATATCATCTTATATTTTATAGATGTTACTGTCACAATTTATTGTGACTATTTCGATCATAATGGTTCTGTGTAGTCTGGGCTATGATGGCCGTTGTGTTTTGGTCGGCCCAGCTCGCGGAGCAACTCCTATTCAGGAGCCTCCCCCGAAAAGGGACCAATCCGGTGAACTCGCTATGCGGCGGACCTGGGGACGGGAAATCGGGCTGACCTGGACAGGTGGCGCACGGGGCGGGCAAACAAGCCAAATTGTCACTGACTGATACCTGAAGGAGTTTAAAGTGTATGCTTCTTAAGACAGCGGGGGTTAGTAGGTACCTCTAGATGCTTATCCATAGATACGATAGTGTGGGCCACCCAATCTCGGGTGAGAGTTGCTGAGTAATGGCCGCCCCGTATCCACCATATTCCAGTTAGGAATTCCGCTTTAGAGGTAGAGGACCGTGCAAGCGACCTCGAACCTGTAATCAGACAGGGGATCGGAGTAATCTGATCCGAATCTAGGAGTAAGGGCGCGAGGATCCCCACTGGGTTGAAAATTCCCAGTGCCTCGCGGTAAGGTGTTGGACAATTACGGGCCTAGGTGGAGCTTGGTATGTAGATCTGTTTACGTCCAAGATCTCTGCGTTACGCCTCGGGGTGATAGAACGATAAATATCGTTAAAACACTCCGGGGTAGACGGGTTTGCCCGTAGCAGGTGACACATCACAATAACATAGTGGAAGGGGGGTGAGAGAAACAAATTCAATATTATAGTTTTGTATATATACATTATCGTGCAAATTAACCGGAACCTAGAGTATTTTTCGTCTGAAAGTGCTATATATGTATAGTCCGGAGTCCACTGCTAACCCCCCAGAAGTGTAAAAATAGTATTATAATGGGCCCGACCTTGGTCGGTGAATTCCATGGCAGATCTAACAATTAATATAGAATATAGTCTTTGTAATTATACCTTATAGGATTTGTAATTATACCTTCTATTTTTTTATTTCTAGAAATTCACAATAAAAAGTAACTTAAAAAACATAGTAAGCAGTAACCCATAGCAAGAGCCTTGTAATTATTAAGTATTATGTTGCTCCACTACGCTTAGCTTGTGCTAGAGCGGACATTACACTGCATTGTAAGATATCGATATATAAATACAATTCATTTACAAATGTAATGTAAACCTAAATGTAAGTAATGGTTAAAAACGTATTT
>JAOPUG010000036.1:26015143-26025910 GCA_027564375.1 Micropterix facetella | reverse complement strand
TATAATTTTTAAATGAAGATTTTTTTAAATATTTTTATTTGACTGTAAGGTTAGTGAAGGTTGTACCTATGTAGAAGATTCCCCCGTCCTGATTCTAAAGCGGGCTCGCTACCTGCGCACCCGGCGGACATCATGTCCCGGTCGTGCATTTCAACTTTGCGAAATTTCCCGTCGCGTTGGCTCTGAATTGCAAATCTGGAGCGCGGGCTATGCGACTTGACGGCGTATAAAATGCATTTAATAAGTGTCGCAGAGTGTGCGTCCCAGGCTATTAAATTAACTCTATTCCCCGGCGAACTACGACTCCGACTGCCGCCCTTAATTGCGTCCGAGACTCCGCTCATTCGGCCCGTCGGACTCCAAACGAGAGAACGACTAAAAGGAATGAGCCTACGCCATCAAATATCTATGTTGACTAAGAAGAGGCATTCGTACTTTAGCACTTTTGACGAACATCTTAATTTCGACAAAACTAAATTGCGTTTTTCTCAAATCAATAAAATCTCCATTCAGATATTAGAACACTATCATATTACCTATCTTTGAGTATGGCGACAGCGTATATGATATTATATGCTAATATGCTTACGAAAAGTAAATTACGAAGAATCTTATAATCAATTACTCTAGATCAATATGACAGCCCAACTTTCAAAATAGAGCCGAAAGACGGAAGAATGACACGGTCTACAACAAAAAGCTGATTCAAAATTACAAAATTTAATGATGTATATAGCAAGAGATCGCTGAATATCAAAGTACCGAATGCTATTTAATAAACTGCATTTATGCATTAAAAACCTGCGAGACGCATTGTGGACAAAAAAGAAAAAATAATTAAACGTCACTTTCTAGTAAACGATGCTTCCGACCGTGCAATATGTAGAGAAGTATCCACCGCATCAAGACGTACTAGCAAACAAAGCTATGCGCGACCGCACGCATCCTTGCCACCGTCTATTTCAGATAACAAACAGGTATAACATATAGTATATTTCAGTGCGTGAGTGAGATTAGATAATAATGTATATTATGTATTTATATCATAAGAGTATAGAGCGCAATGCAAACGAGTCCACAGAAAAACCCGCAGGGGTTTCGTGGACGAATAGCATAAAACAAAAATGTTAAATTTGTTGTGAAAAAAACATACCGGGAATACTTCGAAGAAACAACAACGAAGAACCGTGACATTTAGCACCATTCTAAGAATTGAGACAGCATCGAAATCAAAATTATTGAAGATACAGACTGACAAACAGAAGAGACAATAGATCCACAGACATTTTTCTTTGAGAAAAAATACAAATGTTTAGTTACGCAATACCGAAATCCCCGTCCGAATTTCGCCTCATATTCCTCTTCTTATTATAGAATAACAAACGTTAAGCTATTTAGTTTCCTACTCGGGAGAGTTACTATTTACTGACAACTGCTATTTGTAAACGGGGATTTAGTAGCTAGAATGAATTGCTTGTGCAATGCTACCTCTTGAATTTCCTCATATTTCACGAGCTTTCCTCCCAGGGCGCGTCGCAGTCATGTATTCAGCATATATCGCATATGAACCATTCGTAATAGCATTTACGTGTAAATGCATTATGTCTGCTAAAGTTAGGCCATAGTGAATTTGATGTTTTCTAAGAAAATGTTTCATTAGTCTGTGCAAAAACGAATATAAATGGTATAAGTATATGTAGGAGCTTATAAATATTCTATTCATATACACGCGTACAAATATATATATGAGCCCAATACGAATTGATAGACACGTTTGATATCAATTTGATCTCTCGCTCATTTGATCTCAATTAACCTCGACTGAATACACACATGACTCTTTGTAAATATCGAATTGAGCAAGTGAATAGAATTCAATTAGAAAAGCAATTCAATTTAACGAGTAGTACAGTGTATTCAAAGAAAGAGGATAAATAAATTAAACAAAGAAAATACAAATAATTTAAATTAATTTTAATTTACCAAGTAGTTTACTTTATTCGTCAAGACCATTAGTTAAATTATGGTAAATTGAAATTTAACCTTTTTTATGCATACAAACAATTGATTGTTAACTAGCAATCAATTTCTTCTAGCCAACTATTGAGGAGATTTGAAAAATACGCAAGGTAGCAAAAAATAAAAATAAAAGTTTTATGCCTTATTCGGGAAATGGTTCAAGGATGAGCATGTTGTAATAGGAAAACAGGGAAGGTAAAATTACAACGATAATCCAACTAACGGTAAAAACTAAATTCGAATCTGTTCTGTGGTTCTTTATTGCAATTATTATAATATTGATGATATTACGCAAAAACTAGAGAAGCTCTAACGAACGGTGATAACCGCTTCGAAATCCGTCTGAGAGACGTCGAAATCCGTGAGACAGATGCTTTTTGGCCCGTCCGTAGAGTAACGTAGGACGGGCCACATAGTCTGATGCATGCTGTGCGTTTGCGCATTTGTTTGTCCGTATGTCCGAAGACTTCTCATGGACCGATCTTCACGAAATTTGGTATGCAGCCTCTCTGGGTGACCCTAACCACCACTAGGTAGCAGGAAATTCGATCCGAGTCCCGCAGGTCCTAATTTATAGGGCTTGGAGGAGGATCTGACCAATAGCTGGAGCAAACATAACGGATATGGGTATTTTTGCAATCTAAGTGACGAGAGAAAGTTCTTGAAATAGGTTTTAAGCCATTTGGGCACTGCTACAGGTGTATCCTGGTTTACTTGGCTTGGAGGAGGATCTGACTAATTTTTGGAATCGTGGGGACGAGATAAACTTGTTGGAATAGGTTTTAAGCCATCGTGGATAAGTCAGGGGTTGCCGATCAAGATACGGGCCAAAGTTTCAGATGTATACCGCTACTTTTCCTGTTATTAGGGTCTTTGATTTATAGTGCTTTAGATAGGTAACAGAAGCTATATAAACGTAATGTTTATAATTTCGTTACTTATGTTTTAAATGTTATTATTTGTACCCACCTCAACCAGATAATCACAATAATCCTGGCGGTTTGGCCAGTAGATTTTGCTATACCCGCCTTGTATACTTTGGAACACAATAAGGTTTTCCAATAACAACAATAATCCAACACCCAATAACTCCATGCTGATCGTGCAAATGGAATGTCTCTCGTGATATGACCAAGCCTTCTTAAAAAAAGATGTTATCCAAAGGGTTGATGTTTTCGGCTAACGGCTGATATCTAAAATACTTATACTATGATACATGACTAAAATTGTCATCTATGTTTATAAAATACATGACTAAAATTGTCATATGTTTCACAATGCATTGCAATTTGCAATTGCCATATTCGCAACATTTGCCAAGTATGAAACGTATTTTTACATATTATAGTGTCCGCCTGATACTTGATATCGGTACGACAAGTAACGGTCGTCATGCAAGCTGAACATTTCGCAGGTCAAATAGCACGCTTGTGCATTTGAACAAAAACCGTAGACCGTAACAACACTGGCTGTATGTACATCTGCGAGGCGAAACGCCGATACAGGAATAGATACAGGCGTTCATTACCGCAACCTCTGCAGCTAATGTAATGATAGCCGCAGTAAACTGTGCGGAAAAGTGGCTAAAATCCAAAGAAAGTATCGTTTAGGTTGCGACATAACTCGCCCAATAAGTATCAGCTGTTGTTCTTCTTGCTTCATGGCTTCTGTAATTAAGTCGAAACAATTATGGAAGTTCAAATCCATGTTTTTCTCAACAGCTCTGCATGATACTGTTTACTAATAATAAATAAAGAGATATCGCAGAGAATTTCTACCTATTATAGCCAGTATGGTACCTCTGGTATAGATACATTCTTTCTATAGTACACGGTTAGTTGTATTGCGAGGGTGGTGTCTCGGTATTAGCCTAATGAAGTGGGGGTATTAACGCTTGTATTGTGTTCAGACACATACACGAGTCTTATTATAAAATTACCCAACTAGTATGTATTCTTCTAGCATTTGAGTTGGGTGCTACCGGAAAGAGAAATTTTACTTTCGACTTGATTTAAAAAGGAACGATATTGAAACGATTTTTTTTAATAACAATACAATGATGATTTTTATTTTACTATTTAATTACTGAAGACATTTATTTAGTAAACTTTTTTTACCTTTATATTTTTATTATAATTATCTGTCAAATTCAAGGACTTTCGGTAAGTTTAGTGAATCGAATATTACATGGTGTATGACCAGTGGCACAACCTGATCATTTTACTACTAAATCTTAAGGTGTTCTCCTTTTTAATCGACGAGTGACATCACTCGTGCCCATCATTGACGATGCGAGACTGTTTGGGTACTTTTCAACCTCTTTTTGTATTTTTCTGCCACGCTTGTAGCTTCTTCTCTGATTGTAGCGATTGTCTGATCATTTTAGAGCTGTCTATCTAGGCATATACTATTATACGTAGTACTTTTGACTGAAAACGATGCATTATCTATATATTTGAGTGAACTGTTCCGCTGAGTTATATGACATAGGTCCAGATTGACTTGATAGTAGACTTTTACAGAAGAAGTATGTTTTCCAGTGATAACTGGGACTTCCTGCCGATGAGTTAGTACATTTTGCGGAATGGTTGACTTAACTGCTTGGCTTACATGCTCTTTCCATGTCAGCCGTCTGTCCAGATGAACACCTAGGTATTTCTCTTCAACCACTTGTGGGATTTATCATTCAGCAATGTTGGAGGGTATGTTTCTCCCCTGTTGGTTAATGTTATGTGGATGGATATTGCTTCATTAGCCTTAACTTTCCACCTTTTCATTAAAACTGCAATGCCCTTTCAGGATCTTTTGAATAATAGCATATACTTCTGTGGCATATTGCACAGCGATTACAGCAGTGCCATCAGCGAAAGTACTAATGAACGTATATTCTCAGTTTGCAGCATACAGCTGTAATACTATCAAATATAATACTTGGCACAGAATGCTACCCTGTGGGACCCCTGCATGAATATCGCCAAGGTTGGATACGGAATCACCATTCGTGACCATAAAGTATCGTTTTTGGAGGTAGGACTAAAAACAAGTAATAGCTTACAGGTAAACTTTCATCGATTTTACACAATAATCTTTCATGCCACACCTTATCAAAGGCTTGTGATATGACTATAAACACCGCTTAGTAGAATTGTCTTTATTCAAATGTCCTTTGAACTCCATCCACTATTTTGTGGACTTCGTCAATTGTGTTGTATTTTTTTTCCTTAGCCCGAACTGGTGATTGGGTATTATTTTGTTTCTCTTCCATTTATTAAACTTAAGAATATTCCTGATTTCAGCGTTTTTGATTGCCACAAAGAGAACATAATTAATAACCAGCGATAGTTTAAAATTTGATATGGAATCGAACACGTAAGACACGTTCCATTTTAAAACTATTGTTTTTCTCTCCGTACAAATGTTCTAGATTCATATCACATGATACTAATCTAGAACATTTGTACCCCTGTAATATACTATGCACGGCTGGTAAAAATTCTGACCGTATTTGCACTAGTATTATTATGGTCCGTGGGTTACCAAATAGTAATAGTAAATTTTTAAAATGATCATAAAAACTACCATTTTAAAATTATCTTTCAAAATACAATAATCAGCATTTTCCTTAAATTGTCTCGTCCTACTTCCACCAACCAATATGTTATGATTTTTTTAAACATGATTTTGTTCTGGTTATTTTGTATGGCTACAGGAAGATTGCTGAACATTCTAGGGCCAATGAATGTGAAATGACGCTGGCGAAATGCTGTGTACGTTTTCGGAGCCATCATATTATCGGTTTTTGTTGCTCTCGTCTTTCTAACTCATTGTTGATTAATAGAGGTCATTTTAGCTTTAGCATATATTAGTGCTAGCTGAATATAAACCTGTCTTACATGCAGAACATTGGACTCGATATAAAGATGGTGTAAAGGATATACATAGATATACAAGGTGAGGAGTGGACTTTGCTTACCATATTGGCACTAAAATTAGTATGTTCCATGGGTTGCCAAATACCGGTGTCCACTGGTAAACATATAACATTATAGAATAAATAAATAACATTACAAAATAATAAAAACCGCATTAATGGTAAAAATATAATTTTATTAAATATGAATAATTGATAATTCCCGAATTGACATTGTAAATTCTTGAAAAATGAAAAACGATATGAAAAGAAGTATAGATAAATATTATCACAATTTTCTACTAAGGAAGAAGAAGTATTTTAGTTTCGCTAAAAACAATTGCTTGAGTGCACTGAATATTAAAGATAACAAAAAATAGCTATCTGAATAGGTGCCCATCATTACAATGACTCATCTTCGGTGAATTTTGCGATATTCGGTTCATATGCGTACGAAACACTACATTCAAGTGTGGATTCCACAAATAAATCTACTATACCCATGTACATCAAGAATCGCTTAAGAACAAGGTCGTAGGGATTGTTAGAGGAACAGAAAACTCAAGGGGATTGCGACTATGATGTAGTTTACCTCGGTTCAAGTTTCTCTATCCCAGGAGTGCCGCTTTTATATCTATTTTGACAAATTTTGTCTACTAAGGAAGAAGAAGTGTATTTAGTTCGGCTCAAAAACATTTACTTAAGTGCACTGAATATTAAAAATAACAAAGTTAGCTTTTTGAATTGTGCCTACAATTACAATGACCCACCTTCGGGGAATTTTACGATATTCGGCTCACACGCATCTGAAATAATACATTCAAGTGTGGATTCCGCAAATAAATCTACTATACTCATGTGCTGTCACGTGCATCAAGAATCTTGTAAGAACAAGGTCGTAGGTATTATTAGAGGAACAGAACAATTCAAGGGGATTGCAACTATGATATAGTTTACCTGGGTTCGATTTTGTCTATCCCAGGAGTGTCGCTTTTATATTTATTTTGGCATATTGGCCAAATATTATAAGAAGGATGAAACATAAAGCTTCTTTGGCCTTTCTATCCTAAAAGTAAAGTTCCATCGACTTTTTTACAGAAGTAAGAATAATAAAAGTAAACAAATAAAACAATTATAAAACGAGTAAAATACTTTGCTAAATGCAATACAGAGACATGTACCATTGCACTTGGCGAATAAAAATCTGATACACTAACTCCGCAAATTGTTGAAAAATTTACAAATTTTCCTACGGATTGAAAATTTTAATCTCGAAGTTCCTATTAAACATAAATTCAATGTGGTAGGCCGTGATTACAGCGCATCCAAAACTTCTCTTGACTACTTTAATCCAAACGCCCGAACTAGGAAAATCCCCAATACATTACCACGCGGAGCGGAAACTATTGCTACAATTCGCAGTGGTAAATCGCATGAACAAACGCCCGGTTAACTAATCCAGGTAGATGCGAAGTGGAAACGGACGAGGGGGCGTCGAAGGGTCGATAAAAGGAAAACTTATTCCGTCGAGATATCTCCGAAAAGTTGGAGAAGTTGTACAGAATGAATTCTTGAGGGAGGGGACTAAGGGGGTTTTAGGACGGTGCAAGCAGTGTGCGCCCCTCGCCAAAAGAAGAAGAATTAGTTTCGGGCGCTACGCCAAAGAAAGGAGATGGCGAAGGCAAGCATGGCGCCCATTGCGCTCCTCTCACCGCACTGCCAGCTAGGGATGTGATTTAAACCGATGCCTTTACCGATGTTTAAGTGAGAAAAGCTGCAGCAGAGCAAAAGCGCTATAGTGATCTCAAAACTCGAAACATGAAGATTTCAATAGCAAATGTCCATTTCCTTATATGACTATCCTGAAACAAAGACCTATCGGAAAACTTTGCATCTTCAACGTGCTGCGACAGTGAGATGCATTGATATGCACGCCCTTTAATTTGGCTCTTCAAAAAGGCAATACGTGACTGGCGTTAATACTGCCGGCACCATCTTCAATGAGTCGGTAAAACTACTGGCGTAAGCCAATAATCATATAATACCATTACAAACTCTCCACAAGTCCTCTAAAAAGATTTTGTTGGATTGGACAAAGCAGCAAAACGCATACGCCTGTAAATAAATCAGGAGAAAAACCTAACGTATGAAAACAACGACTGCAATTATATCTATTGTTGTTACCTATGTAAATTTGAAGCGGTTGAGAAATTCCCATAGGTACTTCGGTTCGTTAGTGACCAACGACAAAACATTGGTGAAAATACAAAATCCCGTCTGTTATCCCGGATTACGATAAGGCTACCCTCATATAAGACTCGCATCAGACCAACCTTAAAATACGCTTCAGAAAATAAATCTTTACTAAATGTAGTAGATGTCTTCGGATGCAAAATACTCTGCAAAATATTAGGTGCCGTGCAAGAGGATGGTACGTGGAGAAGACGAACAAACGAAGAATTGTATAATATCCATCGTAATGTGCATGTTGTGAGGCTTCTGAATCTCGGAAGGCTCAGGTGGTTACGGCATATGTACATGATGGAAAATGAACAGCCGTTAAAACAAATTATTTGTGGAAAACATTAAGAGCATCGTAAAGTCGGACGGTCAAAAATGCGATGACTTGAGTATGTAGTTAAAACCCAAAATACAGTTGGAGTGAACAACTGGAATGTCAATCTCCAGTGGAATGGAAGAAGATTCTTGACGCAGGAAAACTCACAACAAGTTGAAGCGCGTATATCATGATAAACTGCCTCGCATATAACAAATTGAATAAAGTGAGACCGATATGAGTGATGGAACTAAGCAGAGAACGGGGAAAGAGAATCTCAACTACGCGAAAGAACCAACCGCCAGTTAAAGGACAGACGGAGAACGATACTCTGTATAGAGAAGATACTAAGAGTGTTATGGTCAAGAAGGTCGTATGGATGATGTCGCTTTTGCCCACGTTTCTTAAATTCATATTAAGTAACGTTGGTCCTTCGAGCCGGCAGCCAGGACGACGACAGCTTGGAGATGAAAGAAGAAGACTGTTAGCTGAACGACACGATGATATCGGCGAACCGCAGCGCCGAGGAGGTTGAACACAAGGAGACTAGCATCGAAAGCATCTCGCAGTAGTGCTGGGCATTTCTGCTTTTTTTCAAAGGCCGATGCTTCTGCTTCTGTTATTCTAGAGAAGCATGCTTCTGAAACTGCTACAAAAAGCGTCAGGCTTCTTAGGTGCAGTACGGTAATTGCTTTCTTTTCATGGAAGCTGTGCGTGCTAAACATATGTTTCGACACAAGGACAGGGGGAACTGCGACTATAAAAGAGCTTATTTCGTAGCACAGTAAACGTTATATTCAAACAAGAAAAACACCAATGTAAAAATATAAAGCCGTTTTATTATGTAAAGAAAAGTTTTATTTTAATGGAATAGACAAGAAACAAAACGATTTTTTTTATTTTACACCATGTTTGCATTAAGAAATAGTAACATGTTAACTCTTTAGACATTTTTAGGCTCGTTCTACGATTATCAACAATGTAACCGGAAGTAGAATATACTCTTTTGAAAGGCACTGATGTCACAACAAGGTTAGATTTATTATTTTTTTTTTTTATTAGGGCAAAATGATCGATAGTTTCACCACCACTCTAGTGTGGAAACGCTCTCTGAAGAATTTCTTCGCTGAAAACCTCTACACTTCTTTTTCAGCGGCCAAGCGAGCGATGCAGTACAGTTGAGTTTGTCAACTGCTATGCGCGAACCCCGCAACCCCGGAACGTTTCAACAATCTTTTCGTTATATCACCCCGAGATGAAACACTTCGTATCAAGTATCAAGCTCCACCTCAGCCCGTAAGATTTCAATCCTTACCGCGAGACACTGGGCATTTTCAAGCCCAGTGTGGCATCCATTGCGCATATCTCACTCCCAGATGTGGTCAGATTTCCCCGACGGCATGGTTTGCGGTAGCGTCGCAGAAGCGTCTGGTCGCGAAGTCGGTTGCGTAGCTTCTACCTTAAGTAAGCGGCAATTCCTCACTAGAATTATCGCGGATCCGAGGCGCTCTTTACTCGGCATACCACCGGAAATCGGGTGGCCAATGTATTGTTTCTAAGGGTAGATAGCTTAAGGTACCCCCGCTTCTTTAGGTCGCCTTGTGATTCCAAACTTCTCCGGTTATTCGTTGTTGGGTAAGGGCCGGCAGACCGACCAGTGCTTCAGACAACCATCTATCGGAAATTTTCACCGAGTGCGTATGCTGCTTTACCGGGATACACTGGGCTCAAACCATGTCACCGCATTACCGGACTACAGGGGATCTCTCTTCAAAAAGGTTGCTAAGCAAAGGCCGGCATGCCAACCAATGCGCAGATATCCAGGATCGCCCGAGGGTTTCCCACAGATCAGCCGCCATGCAGAGCGGGTTCACCGGTTTCGTCCCTCTTTAAGAGGCTACCGGATAGGTATAGTCATGGGTCGGGCCGTCCGTGATAGACAGAGTCGGCCATTAGGACTGCACGGCCTCATTAGACCCCATAGTTAACAGACAGCAAAAAGTATACGGATCGCAACTCTCCTTCTCATTCACATGAGCAGTCTCTCTCGTTTGTCCCTCGGCCGACCCAGCTTGCGGAGCAACTCCTATTCAGGAGCGTCCTAGAAAAGCGACCAACCAGGTGAATCCGCTGTGCGGCTGACCCGGGGACGGGAACTCAGGCGTGGCCTGGACAGCTGGCGCACTGCGATTGTTTGTCAACGCATTGCCACTGACAGATCTCTGAAGGAGTTTAGAAGTGTATGCTTCTTAAGACAGCGGGGGTAAGTAGGTACTTCTAC
>JAOPUG010000036.1:25766288-25782397 GCA_027564375.1 Micropterix facetella | reverse complement strand
TTGTTGAAAAATTACATACATTAAATTATTTTGATTTTAACAATATTAACGTCATTATAAGAGAGTTGTAGTGTAATTTCATGGTATCTCTGCGCAGGCATGAATATGCTTTAGGTGTGTTGGCTCCTGCTGGTGTTTCGCTTGCCGTAAGAATAGTATATCCGCACAAGTAATAATAGGCTTTCGATGTATTGGCGTCCGCTGGTGTTTCGCTTGGCAAATAATTCCACCTAATTTAGCCAACAGCGGCGGTATATAAAAAATGACAGTGCTGTAAATTAAGTATTGGTAGAAGGTTTACATTACTGCAAGGGTTCCAAACTATATGTAGGTACCTAAACTACTAAACGATTAAAATACACAAAGTATCCGTTTTGAAGTACTGGTCTCACGGACGCTCTCGCTTGATACACGAGATATTCGCGCTAGACTAATAAAAGAGCAGTTATCGCAGGCGAAAATTTACGACGAAACAATCTCGCTAATTGCTGTATCTATTTGGAATCTCGGTCCCAATCGGCTCGTATCTGTTATGCCCGATAATGGCGTGCTTATCCGGGAAACTTTTCCTTCTGCTCCGTCAAGGGAGAGGTGGATAAATCTCTAACTGTGACAAAGTCTTACCCGTTGCTAACTATTTTCCATTTATTTTATGTGTTCGCGATCCCTCTGCGTTCGAGGGCTCGGAACAAGTAGCGACGTGAGCAGTGGCGTAGGGAGCAGTGGTGGAGGGGGAAAGGGGGTGCTGGGTTTGGTTTTTTTTTTGGGATTTTGAAGTTTGACTTTAAAATACGCGCGATATCACCTTTGCTAACCTAAAACTAGTGCATAGCGAAAGCCACGAAAAGTCACCTAGCCTCTTGCGTACTCTATATTGAAGATAGTGGGATTCTAAGAACCACTCTACCTTTTATGTAGGATGTGCTGGTTTTGTAATGCACATGCATATCTTTCACTAGGCATAGTCTGTAGTTGTTCCCAAGCACACGAAATCTAAGCTTCCAGGGAAAGTTCTCTTACTTTCGTCGATTGTATCAATTTACAACTGGGATAAGTCTTATTGAAACTGGTTTAAGATTTACCTAATATTTTTTTGACAATATATTATTCTGTCCTTGGCCTTATTTTGATTATAATTTTAAAATTTTGATAGGTCTATATGATAATATTAAAATGATAATATAGAACTTAATATGTTTTTCTATTTAGCATAAAATATTGTATGCTCCATGGGAAATTATAAAGTTGTAAATCCGATCATAAATTGTTCTTTTTTTTATAACGTTCCTGTTAATATTTATTTTCGGTTGTTTGATTATTGATCGATTTAGAATGTTTTAATATTCAATGATTTTTAATTCTTTGTGTTTTTATTGGTTCTTTTTGAGTGTACTCACTATTCATTAGGTTTTATTTTATGGAGTCGAACGACCAAGATATTTTTGTTGTATTTATTTCGATTCGTTCTAAATCCATTTTGCTCCATTAGACTTTTTGGTTTTTAATAATATGATAAAGATAATATTGATTTTTTATGATTTTCCTGCGCATCTTATATTATGATTTTTTGAAATATTTTCTTATTGCACCTTACTATAATGTTTAACTCAGCATAGTTTTTCTTATAAAATAGTAACTATTGAATTGTTTCATGCTCTCTGGAAAGGTTATTATTTGAGAATTGAATGTTTTTATAATAATTGATAATAAAGAACTTTTACTTTTTACTTTTATTTTTAAGCTTTACGTACACTATCTTTACCAAAAAACCTTAAAGAAATCTCTTTTAAATTATGGTAGTAATTATGATTAAAATGTTTAATGCTCTTTTCCTGACTGATTGGTGTATTGTCCTATTTTTTCTTTATGTGTTTATTTATTTGTATATTATGTCATTATGATTATTTCTGTATTTTTTTTCAATTACCGGTGCCGGTAACTTCTTAATATCAGGCTGTTAGTCTAACGATTCTTCTTCTTTGTACTGTTTGTAGTGAGATCTGCAGCCTTTGATTTCGCTATAACTTATGAGATTGATTTTTTTAATAATTGTTAAGCGCGCCATTTTGCTTTATATATTTTTCTGTAATTTCCGTTTTACTTAACTACCAACATAACTTATTAAACATATTAAGATAGAAACTAGAAACTGTTTATTGTAAAGAAAAAACTACGCACGTTTCTGAAGTTTTCAAAAGCACTTTTTTATCAGGGGTTCAATAGACTCATAATACTAGACGGTAGTTTAGGGGAGAGTAAGATTTAATGACACGGAGGGCATAACGGCACATTGCCTTTTTTACATCAAGTCTGGCTAAATTAATTTGAGTTTTCGAGCAGCTTCACTTTTGGGGCGCACTGGTAACCCTACATCAGAAACGTCATGGCTGTCAAATGTCATTCGGATTCGCTGACACGAAAACATTTCTAAAATGCGCTTATAAAGGTCAACATAAGTAAAATTTCTCACTATACCGTTGGTAACCTATTTATCTTATTATGTGCTCCTTTATACCTACTTATGTTCAATTATATATAGGCTGCATGCTTCGGCCCTTATTTAAAAAAAACGGAGTTTCTAACCTAAGTTGAGAATTATTCCAAAGACAAGTCCCATAGGGCATAATGACATAGTAGTATGTCGTTATGCCCTGTAAGGAATTTTATTTTTTAGTTTATTTTCATATACTTGTATCTATCATTCCAGATGGTTTCTAATTAGGTACAAGAAAAAAAATGATCGACAATCATGGTTGGCGGAAGACATGAAGCGCGCCATAGCGGTACGAGAAAAAAATATGGATGGCTGAAAGCTTCAATTATCTCCAATGTTCCTCAAGCAACCCTACGAAGACGTGCTCAAGATAAAAACCTACATTCTTGCTGTGTATGTTTGGCAGCTTCTAAATGTTTGGCAGCTTCAAGAAGTCACTCGATGATGATGCAGAGAAGCAATTGGTCAAGCATATTTTGGATTTGGAAGCCAGACTATTTGGTGTAACCACCAAAAAACTACGATTTTCATTAGCGTACCGCCTGGCTGAGTACAGCAAACAATCCCATCAATTTAACAGTGTAAAGAAAATAGCCAGCAAAGCTTGGGTTCGAAGCTTTCTTACGAGGAATAAAAACGTTTCCCTTAGACTTCCGGGAGCGACTTCAGCGGCTAGAACCCGAGCTTTTAATTAACCGCAAGTCCAAAAAAAAACAAAAAATTGCAAGATATTATACCGAGGGAAAATATTCAACCGACTATGATTTTTTACATCGATGAAACTGGTCTCATCACTGTACAGAAAACACAAAAAGTATTTTCCGCAAAAGGTAAGAAGCAGGTTGGAGCGGTTACCATTGCAGAAAGAGGTGTTCAGAGTTCTGCTGTTGACTGTGTCAGCAGTGCCGGATCATTTGTTCCGCC
Source organism: Micropterix facetella (assembly GCA_027564375.1). NCBI lineage: Eukaryota > Metazoa > Arthropoda > Insecta > Lepidoptera > Micropterigidae > Micropterix > Micropterix facetella. The sequence continues at coordinate 25,778,979 of JAOPUG010000036.1, read as the reverse complement.
GGCTTTGATCTTCCCAAGGAAAAAGTTCAACGCAGACGTGTACGACGGAGCTCCACCAGGCACCCTTAAATTGCATAAGAGAGCTGTTTTTGAAATGGATTAAACACTTCGTACAGAATGTAAGATCGACCGAAGATAAATAAGCGCTCCGCATTCTAGACGGGCACTCAAGTCATAAGAATTTGTAAGCCCTGATATTTGCAAAAAATAATTATGTTGTGATGCTTTGTCTTCCAGCTCACTGCACCCAACGCATGCAGCCATTGGACGTAACTTTTTTTGGTCCATTGAGCACATATTTTGATCAAGAAGTTACAACGTGGTTCAAATCACACCCTTGACGAACGATATAAATATACGAAATCGCATCAATATTTCAAAAGGCTTATTGTAAAGCTGCGACTGTTGGAATAGCGCTGAGCGGCTACATGGCAACTGGTATTCCGCCACTGGATGCAAATATTTTCCCCGTTCATCTCTTCTACCAAGCGCTGTCAGTGGTATCCTTCTTACTGACGACAACCACGAACAGCCATCACAAAGTGTTCTCTCTTTAAATGATAATGACACCTTTGATGTGTCTTCATCGTCTGCTTCTGTAACCTTGAGGCCTCAGCCGTCTGCTGTTCTGCCTGGCTCTAGTCATATTATTTTAAATTAATTATCTCCATTGCCAGTAGCGACGGCTTTGCCTATGCCACTAAAAATATATATCAATGTGTATTAACCGCTAGTCCTTTTATGCAAGAATTAAAAGCAAAAGAAACTGAAAAGAAAGAAAAGAAAATAAGAAAAAGTGATGGAGGTCGCATTAAGAAACGCTTGCTGATTGATTCTGATGACGACGAGCCGGAAACATTTACTAATATGGACGATGACGAGGACGACTGTCCATGTCTGTATTGCAATGAAACTTTTAGTCGATCCAAGTCGCGAGAAGCTTGGATAAGGTGGCGAGAAAAAATAAAAGTTTTAATTGCGAATCGTGCACTGATTAGTTATAGGAATATGTGTATTAGAATTAATATTATACTAACCTTAGAATTAAATTAAATTAGTTTTGCTTTGAAATTTCATTATTTGTTTAAATTTTACAAAATTATGACTGGTATGTCAAATATGACAAAAACCTATATGACAAATTGGATATGTCGTTATGCCTTACACTTTAGGGACCTTGGAAATATTTTATTTATTTATTATTGTGATGTTTTGTAAATTTAAAATGTATGCATTTTGATTGTCAGATAACATAGGCTTTGCAATATAAAATAAAATAGCTAAAAATGTAAACGACAACAAGCGTGTTCACGAAATTACAAAAAGTATATCATTATGCCTAACCTTCCCCTGCGTAAAAAGGGAAAACGCACTACCGTCCTGGGCGGCACATACTCGAGCTACGCCACTGGTTCGCATCGAAACTGCGAGTCGATAAAATTGCCGTAAGGAAAGAATTTATCCCCGACAAATCACACAAGAGATCATTAGCGGTGGAAGAATCACTCGGTTGGGCGCCAATCATACGCGAACTTTGTTGTTGTCCAGTGTATTGGCCGCGTTTACACCTTTACAACAGAATACAATCTGCTACGGACGTTAGCAATTTAAAAATAAAAATGCAACTACCCTCCACGGCTTCGCACGGGAAGAGTTTTAAATGTATTGTTAGGCATGGTCTTATCGTAAGGAAATCATTCCGCTTGTGTTAGCCAACAGCAGCGCCTTAAATATAATACATTATTTTTATTCACTCCATACCATGAATATAAATAAATAAATTACGTAAACTACACGACACAAATATTTTTAAGCCTACCTTAGTACAGACGAGGCCTAGTTAGGATGGCTTAGTATTGTAAAAATATATTTTTTGAAAATTTAATACCGAAATTTGATTTGATTTGAATCCGCATCGTGTCTCCGACACGCTAATCTATATGATACATTCTTTAAAAATGTTCACTTTTATAAAAGTGTGATTCGTATGGCCTCCGTTAACTGGTAGTATCCCGCGACCCTCCCAAGATAATCGCAGTTAACTGCGCTCGGGGCAGCGGTCATCCGCCAACACAACCCGCAAAAATCCTCCTCAGTTCGTGACGGTCCATCCTAAGTGGACGTTTAGTATGCTAATTAACTGGCCGCTGGCCGGAGGGTTGCTTGTTACCGCCCCCGCGCGCTCGTCTGTTACAGATTACACTTTTTACATCGCCAAGTGTCAATATTGACACTTTTTTCCAATTATAATTGGAGTGCCATTTGGACCGGAATTTAAAATCGCAGGTTCACACCTTGTAGTATTAGGTTCTTACCTATGATGTTGCCGTTCTATAACGATATTTTGACAAGAAAAAATGCATGAAAGAATATATCTAATTAATGAAATACGCAATTTTGTCATTTTAAGGGGAGTTGGTTAATGACGAGATTGTGCGAGAAAACGGTATTATTCGGTTTCTTAATACTTTTTATTCAGTTTTTTATGCTCTCCTGTAAAGTTGGTAATTATTGACATAGCACGTATAGCAATATCACCGACGATATTCGAAAATGACGCGAATTTTCCACGATTTCACAAGTGAAAATATCCGAGCATTAACAAACGACAAACATACCAACTTTGAAAAAGGAATAACGTGACGTTAACGTTAAAGTTTATTTGAATTTGGCGCTCTAATTGAAACTGAAGTGACCCAAGTTGAAAGTGACTAGTGTGAATAACCAGCAATTGCATAGGTAGGACCTAATACTTGCCATCTGAATAAAATACGAGTTTTCTCGTATTCGGAATTCGGAAACTGTGACGTGAATTATGACTGAAGTCGGGACTCGCGTTGGCAAGTGGTTATTGGCAGGTTGGCCTTTCAATAAATTCATCCCATGTCCTACTGTCACTTCATTCATATTAGTATAAAAAGAGCGGAGGCGCGTATTACCTCAGGTTGTTACGCGCTTACCGCCACGTGACCAGAGTGCCAACTGCCCAATGCCAACACCCCACGCCAAAAGCTCGCCCATCCTAAACAAGCTTCATAAAGTGTCGAATGGGGTGTGGGGCGGTCAGCGTAGACAAGCACGCGGGCGCTCCGATATTGTTATTAGCCATGTTTGCTGTTCTAAGATTACGAACAACAAACTGGAGTACCGTCTTTGTCTTTCAAACTATACTCGAAGCGTATAAAGAGCCGATTGACATTTGACATGAAGTTATACATGTAACAGCATGAATTTACTGCTGAAGTTGAAGGAAAAGAAGCCAACAGCTATGCGAGTATTAATGAACCTGATTTGCGATCGAGAACAAGTCACGGCAACCTATTGCTTATCTGTTTGTCTGGATTTACGTCACCGTCGACTATCTCAGTCAGTTTTAAAGTTATCAATATGTTATTTGGTATACTAATAGAACTTTACTGCCCGCGCCTACCCCAAAAATAAAAAGTGAAAAATATTTTTCCTGGTTGTTAAGGCCGGCCAAACAAGTCATTTTTCTTACTTCTTACACAGTCGAATATCATTTGAAAGTGCTTGTTTCACAGATTTCATAACACTCACCTTCAAGAGAAATCATTTAATACGTATGGGAAAAAACATATTTTTAATCGCTATCACTGTAGGTAAATATTACAGATATTATAAATCTATTAAAATTTCTAGATATTAATAAATTATTATATAAAAATAATCATTGATTTCACGTCAGTAGGAAGTATTTTTGAGGAAAAAAATAGATACATTTTAATGAGATCTACTCGTCTGTAGGGTTGGATTTTTAAACAAATCATTTTTTATAAGGCACGGCAGTTAACTCAAAAGACATGTTGCAGCTACGCTCAATTAAACACCAGGGATTTGCAGTGGTAGTACATATTTCATATATATTTAATTTTTCACGGGCTTTAGGAATTGAGCTACGCCTAATTCCTGAGGACCCGAAACCCGGCTGCTTTAGGTCGAAGAGATGAAACGCCCCATTATGACAAGGGTAAGGTCACATTGGCATGGCATTTACTGGGCACAGGTTTTTTGCTGGGCACATCTTACCGAATCCGTAGTGACGCCTACATGAAGTATAGAACCGTTCACACGTTATTTGTACTGCACAAAAACATACACAGTTTTATACTTTCATCGAATACTCACCGGACGTCAAGCAAATTGAATAAACTTTTAAGTATTCGATTTGCAGTAGCGCATAGTATAACACCATCTCTTTCACACGGCGCGATGCTACACGTTTTGAATAACTCATAATTTAGTAGCTTATGGAATCATAGCTTGGGGTAGAGCTTCACTGAAAGCACTTGATCCTCTTATTAAGGCCCAGAAGGAGTAATTCACAAAAATCCTAACGGTATCCCGCTGAGAGCTTGTACAAGGAATTCAAAGTGCTAGACGTGCGTTAGATTTACGCTAAGGTATTTCTTATGTACCATTATGTTAATGAGAACCTCAATATGTATTCAGAACACCACAAAGTTACACGAGCAATAGCAAATAGACAGCAAAATACCAAAAAGGACCAAACATTTTGCACAGAAACACTTTTCTTACATCGCTCCTCGACTGTTCAACAAAATGAATAGTGTTTTTTCTGCATGACGATTTTTAAGACTAGTCTCGGAGTGAAGAACAGCCTAACAAAGTTACTTTTGACTATGGGTCGACAAGAAACGGAGATGATAATAACTTATATACTAAAATAACGCACGAATCATCAAATCTATCTAGAAATATTTATTATCTATCTATAACGTACATATTTATGTATATCGTATATGAATATATGTGTATTTCAATTCCATATTATTACGAACTATTATATGTATACATATCTATCTAAAATATAATATATCACTTCTATTCACTCCATACTATGTATATTAATATATTACACCGTAAACTACACCAAAATAATATCTTTAAGCCTACCTTTGTGCAGGCGAGGCCTCGTTAGGATGGCTTAGTAATATAAAAAATGTACTTATTTAAAATTTAATAAAGAATTTTGATTTAATTTGATTTGAAAGCCCAAGCCACACGGAACAGTTAGGAACCCGTTATAGTGCACATATGATTTTAAAAATTCCTTCCAAAATATTCATCGCTACGATCTGCGCCAGCTGGCGTCGCGGCGCAGCGGTAGAGAATGAGCTACCCGCCCCAACACCCAATGAATGCAGAGTACCGGCACACAGCGTCCGCGACAGTCTTATTGTCCCCGTGAAGACGGCAAATGTATCTTTGCCGAAACGTAGGGAAAAACTACCGCATAGCCGAAACGTCGGGAAAATTATCGTCTAGTTCCACGAGGTGAGAATTTGTTTTCTTCCAATTAAAATTTTAAATAACTGCGAAGGTTTTAGAGTTTATATTAAAATATTTGAATATTTTCAACCCTATTTTTCTAATTAAATTACCAAAATGTAAACAAAATCTTTCATATAGAAATGTATATAAACTATTTTCTTAGGAAAGTACAAAACCCTCGATGCGAGAGTAAATATCGTAATATACCGATTTTATTGCTATATATGCAAATGGAGAGTAAAGGAGATGGAAAATGGGACATTTGATTTACTAGCTACATAGACCAAGCGTATCATCTCGAATAGCCACACTGACAAAAATATTGGATTTGTCCTTACATTAGTAATCAGGAAAATAACGGTAAATTGTAGCTGCAACTTGATTCATGTGTCTGACTATAACCGTGGCCGACTATACTAAGTACTATATGCTGTCACGATAGAAGCAAGATCCTGAGCATTACTATTTTGGAATTAAACGGCAATAAGAGAATGTAGCTACATATTTACAGTGGCATGCTAACTACACCATTACGTGTCATCTAAATTCATACATACTAACCACAGTCCGAGATCCGTTCGTAATTCCTTTTGAAACATTCGTATTTCCGTGTATTACAGCATTATATTTTTCTCAGTATATATAATAGGTAAATCGATAGCCTTTATAACCGTATCAGTAGATATAATACCCATTACTACATATCTGCCTTACGTAAGTAAGTAAAGATGTCGTATTTGATTAGGGCTAGAATTGTTGTATCGGTTAGATTGGCTCGTTCGCGTCGTGTCTCTTTGGCACTCGGCACTCGTGTCATCGCCAGTATCCCTTCAACTCAATCACTAAACGAAGCACATAAAATACAAGTGTACTCTTGTTAGTAGTCGTTGCTCGTTCCATCTCAATTTCCCCGCTACGATGCCTCTGGATGTGGGCGGCCGTCACGTGGCCGCCGGGGCAGACGGTCTACGCTTTACTCACGATGAGCCCCCTACACCTTAGTTGCTAACATACTCGTAGTTGCATATAGAGTTTCCAGTTTTTCGAAGACGAGTTTCAGTTTTTTCTCAATCTGAATACCCATCTAATAATTTCAAAATAAAATAAAGACACTGAAGTCATTGAACTGACACAAACTTTCAATTCAAGATTGACTGCATAGAGGTTTCGTTACACTGAACATTTATTTTCTTTATATGTAAGTGACTTTCAGTGGCGGTTCTTGGTTATGATTATATGGTTAACGCTGGCTAAGGCAATCTTTTTTCTTAATATGTATGATTTTGTGTAAAGTTGTGACAAAAATAAATTGACACTATTATAAAAATAAAAAGACAATTGCATATCAGTTACTTTAATATACATTATTTAGATAAGATGAAGACGAGGCGCAGATATACTGACAGCATATTTCCATGTTTAGGTGTTCAGATTGTGTTTAGTAGACTGATAGTTTTACTTTGAGTTTCAGTTTGTTATTTTACCATAAAGGTACTTTATGTCTTGTCAAGTCTTATTTGTACATAACATTGACTCTTCGCTCCACGGACAAGAAATTTTGAATGACCCGATCGTGAAACTGAAAGTCTTCTTTTTTCATCAACTCTGTCAGCAACTCCTTTTACACATATATGAGTGCCAAATTGCTGAGTTTCTCTTGCAATTGAGTACTTCGAAGGTAGGGTTTTATCCGTTTTAAAACTGCTATGGCTGGTATCGTGCAGATCAGTTTTGAAAGAGTATAGACCTGATATGTTATATTACTGATATTATAATAGTTTAAAGAAGGGCACCACGCATACCCGAAAACATAACTTCGTAGGATCACACTGCTTTAAATTATACATGAATAGATAGATATTAGTCTAAATTATATTTTGACTTATTTTGTTAAACTCATAAATACTATTAGAATTACGGGGTGGAAATCAGTAAAAAAGTTTTAAAATGCTTCAGCTGGAATAATATTATCACCCATTTTAAACATTTCTCCGAAAACGTAACCTAGGTATGTATTTAATATTAAAGGCAAGAAGTCGTAGAACGTTTTCGATGAATTGAAACTCTTTCAGAGTGTACAATATTTTCTTTAAAATAATCATTGTTTTTATTTCTTTGTCGATTTTTTTATTGACATTTACTGAAAAACCAATGAATTTTGAAAGATTTTCGACTTTTTTAGATGATTAATTAACTTATAAATCGACAATGGAATATTATGTTATTCCAAAAATCGGAATTTGAAAATCATTCTGTTATTTTGGCTTTTTTTTATCAATATTTATCGACGTAAGGCATATAATAGAAGATTATTAAATAATCAGACAAACATGAAATCTTAGACCATTAACTTGTAGTTAAAATCCTCGTCTGACCTCGTCCGACGCTGCTTAACTTCGCTGTTCAATTAACGCGATTTGCCGCCAAAAATAACATTTGAAATAATCCGCACCGGTTTTGCCGCCATATAATATCCGAATTCCTCTTCCAATAAAATTCCGGTCAGCGGCAGCAAACAAACGGTCCGAGGGAGGGAGCGAGATAAGAAGACATGTTGCCATAAATCAGTGGACATGTCGATGCGCGTAATACAGTCGCCGATCGAAGAAGGAGGGCAGCATAGGGGAGTGTGGGACCGCCGGCGCCACGCCGCGTCCTCTGAAAAAATAGTCAATTTGTCCAGGCCGCGCTATTTTAATCTTGCCCTTTGCTTCTTGCATTGGATTTATGGCCGACCGCAAACTCTGAATTAATTTAATAGACCATAAAAAAGTCTAAATCACACCCCAAATCTGAATGCAGGAGAGAATGGAATTCCCCAAGATGTATATATTCGTCTAGGTCGAATAAGAATATATTGGCTTTGTAATCTACGAGATTACTTTCAGAAATCTATCATATACTGCGACCAATAAAGTTGTAATAGCCAAAGTTCCGTTGTGGAAATGGCATAAGAAGAAGAAGAAGCTTCTAACATCAAATTTGATTGTAGGAATCGTCCTTATATTATTTATACACCTTAATGCAATAATTTAGTATGCTACATAAATCGCCATATCAATTCATTAATCGAATCGTGTTGTTGTTTGTACTTTATATGCATGTCCCCATATGAACATTTGAATAATCAGACATTATTGGAGATTTCCTTTTCTCTTGTGAGGAAAGTACCAGTTATCCTAATGAATTACGTCCGCATTTACATCGAAGGAAAATTTTACTTCATTTAATAGCCAATGCAGACAATTTCGTTAATACTCTGCATAATTTTTGAAAAAATATTTTAATAATACTACAACAATTTGAATTTTATAGATATTTGGGTGAATCAACTTTTAAGGCACTCTTTTAGTGTCCTCGTCTGAATATAAAATGAAATACATGAAGCAGAAATTAAAATATTCTGATATCGTTATAGATAGCAATATTAATATATCTGATTTTACATCTACTAGCCGCGATCTTTAATCTTAATTTCTCGAATTTTGAGGGAAAATATACATATATAAAAATATATAAAATATACAGTCTCAAAACTTTCCCCTGTGTTACAATGTTGAAGTACGTAATTTTAAGAAATAAAACAATACTTACGGAAAACTAAGTAGACAATTATTTATTAGATCTTTCATGTAAGTCATTGCGTGTAATGAAATATTTTTCCTAATGCTAATTATACCAGAAAATAATAATTTTAATTTCACAGCGTTACTTTGGGTACATTTGTATGCTTACTTTAATATAATTCTTTTAATAGAACAATCAGTCGAGTACGAATCAGATAGTACGAAAGAGAGATAGGATAGACGACGCCTAAGCAGCGCCACCATTTCGTATTAGGAGAAAAGTTTGAACGGTGACGCAGTAGAATTGATTCTTAATTAGATCTTGGGGACAAACGGTTAGATTCTCTAAATAAATACATTTTACTTTAAAAAAATGAAAGGATATACTTTAGGTAAAGGTTTATTATATTATTTGTAAAAGGTTTGTTAATAAATATGGTCGTTCGGACAATGTTATGTAGGTAATTCATAAATTGTCTAACCATCATTGTGTGGAGATAATTTTTTTTTATATCAGAGTGAATTTTGTTCCTCTGCGTTATGTACCATATATCATAATATTGTATTGATCAAGCTTAAATTAGTTTATTCATATTATAATAAAAAGGTCTACTTTCCAAATAGCATAGACCTGATATTTTATGCCGACGAGGACACAAAAAAGATTCACAAAATTTTAATTGAATTCCTGGCATAATCTAAAATTTAGGAATACGAACATATAAATTGGTCAGCATATTAGTGAGGTATTTATGTCTTAAATTGGCAATATTTCAAAAAAAAAATTATAAAATTTATCTGTATACTACATTGGCTGTGTTACCTCCTGATGCTAACATGTAAAGATTAGGTCTTGTCTTGACACGCGAAAGGGTAAAGTAAAAAAATGTGATTTGACAGAAAAGTGTTATTTTGAGAAATCACAATTTTAAGATTCAAATCCTGGCAACTTTTTCCAAAATAAATTTAGCCAGTGTAAAAAATCACAATTCCTCGCAGAGAAGAGGTCCCTAGGCCCCTAAGGGGGCCTAAGCAACAGTGAAAACTAATTCGTCGTCGTCCGAATGTCTAAAAACCGCATTAGCAGGGTTTTTATCCACTTAATACTTACGGACAGACAGACATACAGAATGACATATGCTAAAGTTTAGATTATCGTACGGATTTCATTACGATTCTGACATAACATGTACTAACTATATTTTGACAATCTGCCTGAAGGTGAGGAACTAACGTAAAACTCGTCAACATCATGCATTATCCGACTACACTCCGTTGATAATGTAGGAGTAGCTGAGTACGCACTACAATTTATGCGGTAAGTGGGCGGGGCAGCGACATAATTTCATTTATCTCGTACTAGGCTAGGATAGATACATGAAATTCAATTGCGTCAATTAACGCCCAAGCATTGAATTGAAAAGGCAAAAACGGGCACTTTGAGATTTTTTAAAAATCACCTTATGACGTTACATTAGGGTCCCGATGAAGATTACGAGCGACTACGAAGACAAGAGTTCGGTCAGTGGCCATTTGACACAGGCGGTTGCATCGTGGTGTGAAGATTTATTTGCATGGAGGTCGGCCGGTAATGTCCTGTCCAGGCGATATCTACCCGACGCGACGCCATGCCATTGCGCCAACGCCTACTTATCATGCCGCTGGGGTTACGAATCGCATTTAGGGAAGTGACCAATGGACCGTGGACGCACTTTTTGGCCCATTCGTTATTTCCAACAGTTAATACTTCCTCGCTCATTTCCCTTGAATATATTCAAAGGCCACCGAAAAAAGAGTCGCTTATTGGACATTCGAAATGGTTCGATGACCGCCGAGGAAGAAAGATATTGATATTAATGGACGCTATGTAAATCTTTGTACAATCAATCCATCGTTTGTTAGCAAAAATCTGTGATATAAAGTCCTTATATTATTTATTAACATGGGATCTTATCCATCACAGTGTCTAGAGGTCTGGCGCTACAATTAACGCAAAAGGTGTACTGTCAAGAACTGGAAACAACGATAGAGAAGCTTGCGATTAAACAACCGAACCTCGCCAATCACTCTTCGTCACTGCTTCTGCATGACCACACAATTCACAGCAAACTCACGTTGCGAATCGCGACTGCAGGCTCTTCTTAATCCACCGTACTTGACAGGCCTTGCTCCAACAGTCTTCCACTTTTTTCGGAATTTGGATAAGTTTAACAAGGGAAAAGTCCGCGAAAAATGCCTTCAGACAATGATTGATTTCACCTTAACGAAGGTTTTACAGCAGAGGTGTTAGCCAACTCTCAATAAAACGCCAAAATTCCACAGGGTTCAATATTTCAATTAATGAAATTATATTTTGTTTATTTATTTATTATTGGATTGGATAATCCGTATATACTGGCTCAAATTTGTTTCTTCGTACTAGATCACACGAATTATTCGTGGAGTCATCCTCCCGCCCAAATATCAGGCGTATGGCGTTTGTAACAATAACTTTCTGACACCTGAACGCTATGTAGTTGACAAACGTAGATATACACATATTTCAAATATCATAAAATAGCTTGAAAAGCAAGCTATAGGTATTTCTTGCATCTAATTTTGAATATTTAAAGTTTTCAAATATATAATATAATTTGTTGTATTGTTAGTATACTGCTATTTAGATGTTTATATATAGATATAAAATACCAACCTAATGATATATTAGCATATTTTTTTTAGGATATAGTAAATGTAATCAAGATGTCGAATTGGAATAATCTGTAAGTGTTTTGTAAAATAAAATAAATAAAATCAATGAACAATACAAATCAGCTATTAATATATTTATAACTGCATAGTTTATAATATAATTCATTAAATGAGTATATCTGTAATCGAGTTCTATAACTAAATCTGTAACTAAATTAAGTAATATAAACTAAATACCCAACTTCTTAGGTAAGGACCTAATAACTTCCAGTTCACATGCCTTTTTCTGGGTCAGAATATACGTAATTAAATTCATCGTCGCTCTTCCTCTTTATATTAGGGGTGTTAAAAGGAGAGAATATGCATAAGGGTGGTCAAAAATCAGATGCGTGTTTAGCCAGACAGAAGACATTATGATTACGCCAGGGCGTTGGACCAAACATGATCACCGCCACTGATCACCCCAATATTATATATACTATATATATACCTAAGCGTTAACATGAACATTTCCAGAAAACACAATTTGTTTGAAATTCATTCCTAAATTAGCTATAGCAACAAAATGGCGATTTCTTCATAATTATAACCGAACAATTATTAATCATAAATTCAAATATTATATTATCTACTTTTTTTGTCAAGAAAGTCTAAATCAGGCATTTTGTGGTACTTTAAATATTAACATATATAAATTTTTGTGTAAAAGTATTATACATGCTAATTTGGCTTTTATTATAGTATTTAAACGCGGTTATTTCACGATAAAACGAAATGAAGTATTAAAAATACATGGAAAATTATATTTTAATCATAAAATTATAATAGAAATGGCTAGAGTTAATATTTAATATAGCCGTGTCGATGAAACCATGAATTATATTAAGGTAAATTAGTCTAAATTGAACATATTTTAAGACGTATAGCGATATCCTCCTCTTCGGGTACGCAATTCTGTACGTACCCAAGGGATCTGCCCAATGCGTTCAAGGCGTTAATTTGGGTATTCAGATGTGTCCAGCCCACTGGCTGGACATGCCGTAGCGGTGGACTACGGGGTGTAGTCGGTGGCTGGTGTCATCTTCTTCTTCTGCCTTCTTCAGATGATGTCATCTTCTTCT
>JAOPUG010000036.1:25693321-25710038 GCA_027564375.1 Micropterix facetella | reverse complement strand
GCCAAACAAGGACACGGATCCGACCAGACTTGTTACTACGCTCGATAATGTAGGGGCATAATGGTGTTTAACTATTTCTGGCTTGTTAAACGTCGTTGCTGACTAAAAATCTGGCAGTATTATACACGCTGCAGCTCTGCACTAAATTGACTGCCTTTACGTAACATTGTTGTAATGCTACTGTGGTGCAGTGAGATGCGTCCTAACCATACTTTTAAATACCACGATGGCATTCATTAACGCAATGTCTTATCACAGTTAGCACCGTGAAAGCAGTGTGTAGCACCATTGCGAAAACTCAATATTGCCAGGGAATCAAATCCGTACGCTAAGATTTAGGCGAATATGTGAGTCTATACTGTGTATACATTCACCAGTTGTAATATCGTGTCATCATGCACATTACAAAATAGTACTTCTATTACCGGTCTTTCTAAAAGCATTTACCTTCTTGAATCAACCAGCCAACTAAGTTGGTCACCTTGGAAACTTTCAACAACGATGCTAAAATGAATATACTCGTATTGTTCGCATTACACTATACATAGATGATATCGCCCGCTATTAACGTGCATCAAAATAACACACTACATAGAAGTCGTAACCTTTTCGTTGTTATGAGTAAGCTGACTGCCAGCCGTCAGTTTTGTCTTGTAGCGCGAGAACTGAATAGTTGCATTTTACAGTATTGGAAATACACATATAACAGCACCATTCTTTCTGGACCACTAACAAACGACCCATACATTTCACCTTGCAATGACGCCAATAATAATAGTGTTTCGACGTTAGAACATGTTGAGATCCAGTGCCATGGTATTACCATCACATATCATTGCGCAGAATTATGTTATGTCTAATCGAAAAATTGACTACACATGTCTCCCCTGACGTTATCGAAGCGTAGCATACATATTTAACAGTTATCACATTCATTTAGAAAATATATTATTAAATCTATATGTTCATATACTGGTAACATGCGGTTTCTCTGCTCAGAACATCCCGACGAGGCAAAACCACATAGAACAAAGCACTCATCAATGTGCACGTTCGACAGAGCGCGTCGTTTTCGCCCTAATTGCGTAATTACTCTGCAAAATGTTACCCAAGTGAGCTAACAGAACGAGCAGCTTCAGCCTTTACTATTCGTACGAATCAAAATTGCTTCAATTATTACGCACACTGCAAATTTTAACGTCATTAAACCGATTGTTAATACTAGATAATATACACCGTGCGAGTCGTCATAATTGGCCAAAAACTCTATAATTCTATCATTTTTTTTATAATTTTATCTCAAAATGTTGGGACAATTTAGGAAATTTACATTGTTCAAATAACAGTAAAAGTAGCGATAACGGTACATCGGCTAAAAGGGTTTAAGCCATAGGCTTAAAACCTATTTCCAATAAGTTTCTCTTGTCACCATGATTCCAAAAACACCCACTTACGCTATGATTGCTCTACCTATTGGTCAGATCCTCCTCTATGCCAAGGAAACCAGGATACAGCTGCAGCAGCATCTGTGCCCCTCGGATGGAATTTTCTTTCACCTGTTGATACTTAGGGTCACCCAGAGGACTGCATACCAAATTTGGTTAAGATCGCACCACTGCAAGTCTAAGGACATACGGACAAACAAACGCCCAGTATGCATCAGACTATATTATGTGTATGGCCCGTCCTACGTACGGGCTAAAAAGCTGATCTAAGCTGACTGAACACATTGCTCGATTTAACCACCTTTGGTCTTGATGATGGCGTTGAGTCTGTTGATAAACGCTTTACTACTGTACGAATGTGGGCCTGCGGCATTCGCTCTCATTTTCGGCGAAGATATGACTTGAACGCACCCAAACTATGGTATTTTTAGTGGACATCCTAGTCTCTGAAATCTTCTGAATAAAAAAATCCAGCGGATTGGTGTCTGGTGAATACGAGGGCCACTATTGCGCCGAAATGAACCTCGGAACATTCTCATGAAGAAAATTTTGATTTACAAGGGAAGGCGTTGAGTCCTTCTGGAATGTCCATGTACTGGCTCCGAATTGTTTATATATCCATGGTATCAATGCTTGTTTTAAGACCTTTTAGAGATAAACGGTCTTGTTAACCTTGGCACCTCTGGTCGACGAAAACGAGTGGAGAACGACGGTCAGCAATCACTGCGGACCAAAACGATGTCAGAAGCTAGTCCTTGCTTTCTGACTGCTACTATTTCCTCAAGAATATCGATTGACTTCCTCGCTACCTAAACACGGTCATTCTTGTTTACGTACTGTCGAATGGTGATTTTTTTTCGTCAGAAAAATGATGTTTGGCAAAGCCTCATTTGTGTGCAAGCGCTTCAATGCCTAGCATAGGCTCTATCCAACCGTACTTTGTTTTGCGCTAAAGTTCTCTTGCACTTACTGTATCTTGTAATACTTGACGTGGTGTTCATTTTTCTATATTTGTCGAACACTCCAGTCCGACACTTTCACTGGCAAAAGGCCAATTTCTGAGAATTTTCCACAATTCGGCCCTTCACCTTTCGAACCGTTTCCCGGGAAGTTGCTGTACGTTTAGTGCCGCCATTATTCCATTCTCCAATGCTACTCGTAATACTGTAACGATTGACTGTATTATACGCCAACATTTTTTTAACATTAAGTTGCTGCAGTCGGCGAACAATAGCGGAAACTGTTTTTCCACGTAAATATAAGGAATTCAGAGTTATGTTTAAACTCCGTTATCAATTTTTGTTATGCTAGAATGAAATACATCCAGTCTCCAAAAGCATAAAAACGAATGAATTTACTCATGCTTAAGCTCCAATTAGTCTTCTGTCATCGCACAATCCTCTTTTGAATATAGAATGAAGTTGGAATACTTAATCCATTGCACCCTATATTATATAACATAAAATATACCTACCTAAGAATATTTGCCTTATAAGTTCAAGAAATTTATCAGAATATAATCGAAAGCTTTGCTTAAGAACGTTATCATCTCTCAGTATAATACTTAAAACATTATTCAAAGAAGTGACAAGAGATAAGTAATAATCTGTAAGAATGATAGTCATGTTACACCATAACAAAAGCGCAAGGCACGCGCGCGAGGCTTATCTAAAAGTTTAGTATAACGTATCTCAATATGGCAGTGAAAATGTAAACAAGATATGTTGAAATTGCTCAAGTCACGATCATAAAACATCCGGCGATTCGATATTCTCAGTTTTAATTCATTTGAATCGGTGGACTAGGATCATAGTTACGTTTTCGATAGCAAACGTCCAATGCCAAGACCTGTCAGAACCCTTATATACCTTCAATCGGCTGCGACGTATTAATATTCTTCCAGTTGGTTCAATAATTCGGTACAACTACTAGCGTATTCTGATGATATTGATAGGTATTATTTCACACTATTCACAAGCCCTCGAGGAAACCTTTTTGGTCCGTCCGTAGTATTAAGTTGAACGGGCCATATACACAGTCTAGCATGCCGTGCGTTTGTTCGTGTGTTTGTTTGTTTGTTTATCTGTCCGTCCGAAGAGTTCATGTGGTCCGATTTTAAACAAATTTGGTATGCAGCCTCCCTGTGAGCCTCAGCCCCACCAGGTGGCAGCAAATTTGATCCGAGTCCCGCAGATGCCGCTGCAGGTGCAACGTGGTTTACTTGGCCTAGAGAAGGATCTGACCGTTAGGTAGAGCAAGTATAACGTATATGGGTATTTTTGAAATTGTGGCGTGGAGAGAAACTTGTTGGAATAGGTTTTAAACCATTTTGGATAAGTCAAGGGTTACCAACCACTAGACGGGCCAAAGTTTCCGATGTATATCACTACTTTTCCTTTCATTAGCATTGGACATAGCAGCAAAATGTATGGGCCTACAATGACAAATTATGAGAAAACCAAATACATGGCTGCCTACGTTGAAAGAGTGAAAATCCAGCCCCAACTTCCATTGTTGATCCCTATACCATTTAATCTGTTAAGGCATTCTCGTACCTCGGTTCATTAATTATCACAACAATGAATGATGACAGTACATTTTATGGTAGCAAATAGGTTTTACTACAGAATCCAATCTCAAAAGAAATCCCGTCTGCTAATCATGGATGAAAATGCACTTGACGTCTATTGAACGCAAGCTATATACTCGAATCTTCGGTGCCGTGCAAGAAGATGGCGAGTGGAGTAGACTTACAAACAAAGAACCTGTATAATGAATATAAGTGTTTGTTGTGAGATTCGTAGAATGAACGTAGAAGTTATTCGTAGAAGGAACGTATAACGAGCGCAGACATCACTTGTCTCTACAAACTACTTCATAATGAGCTAGCCAGTCCAGCTAGCTTAGCTGACACGAATATCAGCTAAGCTACTGGCTTAGAAAAACGCGTATCTCAAGATCCACGTTTTCCATAAGTATTTGAGAATAGATGCTCCATGGGTCTTGAAAATGGCTTTAATTTATTTTTAAGTCTTATGTGACGTTTCTGGTCTTAATAGGCAAAACGAATCGTTTAATATTTTATTAAACGATATATAAACTTGGTCCTCGGGTTTCCCTTAGAGAAAAAATCAAAGAGCTAAATACCCTTACTGTAGCATCACAGTATATATATATACGAAAATATATAGTATGTACACAAGAATATTGATAAGTTAAAAAAAAAGCGACAAAAGCATAACTTCGTTATAGGTGTACCCGTCTCCACAAAATCAAGCAATTCTTTTATAGGCCATTGTATAAGCTTCTATAACAAACTTCCTCATAATATTAGGGAACTATCTGTAAAAAAGTTAAAAGCCACCATCAAAGCAAAATTGTATAAAAAAGCATACTATGGGATATCTGATTATATGAATGACAAAACGGCTTGGGAATGAGTTTCTCTAAAACAATACTGCTAGGATGAATACCAATTGTGCTACAATGAAATATTATTATTTTTGAAAAACATAAATTGAGTACAGTATTTGTTTGTATCTATAAAAACGGGGAGCGTTTTGATTTTGGTTATTTTTTTCAGAAGTTTCGACTAAAAAAAGTAAAAAAAGCATATTATAAAATAGATGAGTATTGAACTGATAAAAATGCATAGCGCAAATGAAAATACATATTTTTCGGAACAGTCTCTTTAAGTACCTACTATAACCAAAATGCTATATTTATCTTTATTGACTTTTAATTTAAGACGATTGTCCTACGTAGAAATTTAGATTTTTTTATTTTATATTGATCACTTCAATACATAAAGGGTTTATTGTTAAAGTAATCTGCCTGTATTTTTTACCATGACATTTGTCCAAAACAAATCACTCCTGTATATATTCGGTTTTGAGGAGATGGTTTTTGCCAGACCACACTGCAATTAGGCACATTTTCTTTCTAGTTATATGGAACTGTTCTCGATCTTGAATGTAACAATGATATTTGGTGTTGAGTTCAAGCATTCTATTTTCTCTTTCCAAAATGTCACGATTCTTTGCGCTGTAATGGGACACTTGAATTCAAATATGTAATCACCAGATTTATAGCATAGCCCCCAAAAATGGAAATGTAGGGTCAATAAATAATCCACACGGCTGTTTTCCACTATATTTGGAAGCTGAGTTGTAAATGTGCACTTTTTACATTTTCTTTTCTATGGCGAATTGATGATACGTTGCTCAAATCCTTTCCATATAGCATAGATTTAACTAAATTCGCCCATTTTGTGAAATCTATTATCAATTTTGCCAATGTTCGACAAAATTACCATTTTTCTTCATAATTCCCACCACTCGCTTTCAATTCGCAATCGGTCGTTTTTCTACTTTCCAATTCTTGAAATAACAGCGCCTAGCGTTTTTGGTCTGCGTCTGATAGAACGTCGGGTTGCTTTCTGCTTGTCATTCTTATGTTTGACAAAACAAAACTTTCTGCTTGTCATTCATTAATAAAGAAGGTATTTATTTATTTGTCTCTGCATTCTTTTTTCCATTCTCTGACATTCTGCCAGAAGGAATTTTGCCTTTGAATTTTGAATTTTGACTGTGTCTCTTTTACACCTTACAGCATTTTCCATCTCTTCTATGTTCGTTTACTGCCATTTTTCAAATATCTTATTATGGATTTTTGAATAATATTTTGATGACATGCAAGGAATCTCCATATTACTCAGACATTCATCTGGGAGACATTCAGGTGGGAAAACTCAGACCCAATGGACATTATACCAGATACTGCCCTCCAGTCAACATCCAATAAAGACACCGTCACGTCATTGGTGCTTTTGTCTGATACTAATTCTCCTTATATGCTACACATATTACATTTTAATTTAAAATAAGAAAATAGGTCTACGTTTTTTTTAAAATTAAGGACATATGACTAAATGAACAATTAAAGAATGAGCTATGTTCATTTAAATTTTGAATTTGTTGCAAAAAAAAGGATCATCGACTATTCTTCGGCCATCTGTCTTGGTCGACTACTCCGGCTGTAACAAAATTATACAAGGTTAAATAATATTTGGTTTATGAGACTGCTTGCCAAAACTGTAATATCCAACTATTTATTCAGGCCTATTCTCTAGGCACGTACGCCTGCTTTTTCGCGTATGATACGCGAAAAAGCAGACATACGCGTATATTCTTTTTATCGTATTGGTATTATGACACGTATGTGACACTTCACCGTTCTGCAGCCGTGGTGTACCCAGTAGTGGTTTTGAGGAATTTGAAGTGAAATTAATTTTTTGACAGCACAGGCGTGTATAGGCAGTCATACTCGTATAAGCAGACGTACGCGTATAAGCAGGCGTAGTTGAACAATAAGACTAATTAGCTATTTATCGACACATAATACGTTACATATTATGTTATTTTTATACATGGTTATTTTTTCAGGTCCAGGCTTATAAGGGAACGTGCAGTATAAATAAATAGTTGGTCGCGCGTAGTCATTCGGTAGTTTGTGTCTTCGAAAGTAAGGTTAAAGGTAAGCGTCCACAGGTCCGCATGTATAAATAGAACGGATCGTATCAAACGGCTGAGTTTGTGGTAGTGCGTCCACCCTATCGGCAGCAATCGGATTGCCGACACGACGGTCATATACAATCGGATTATAATTAGCCGTGTTATGTCCATGATCTGCTCATAAATTAATAACAACAAACACGCGTGAACAAAGTGCCGAAATGCAACAAATGGCGGCAGTCGCGGCTGGCGGGTGCGTTCACTGATCGCCAATCCGTATGACGTAATCGACGCGCATCTAAATAGTTGCCCCTCCGGATAATCGCGTCGGCATTAGCGCCAAACGTTGCGACCCGTCCGCTGCGGGTCAGTGGACGCACTTGTATGACTTACTATACAAAGAATTCTAAAATCCGTTTGATACGATCCGTCCTATGCGTACGATTCGGATCAGTAGACGTTTACCTTAAGCGTACACAATTCATCCGTTCACGCCTGCATATCATAAAAATAGTCACCTCTTTTATTTCACGTCAGAATATGTTGGTACAATTCCCTTACAAGAACGTACACGGATTGGTAAACAGCTATGTGGTTGCAATAAATGATAGCTAACTCCGTAGGGGTAACGCAAAATGTTACATAACCTTCACGACGATTAGGCATCCTCACTCAACTAGGAGAGTAAAGGAGTTTTTAAAGCAGGAAAACATCGAGTTGATGGGCCACCCTCCATACAGTCGCAATTATTATGTTACATACCTGAGAATCAAAGTTAAGTTTCACGGTTTGCGATTTTAAGACCTTGAAGAAGCTTTTCACGCGTTAAAAACAACCATTTTAAACAAACCTAATATCGGATTGAAATCACTATTTCAACTGTTAGCTACATGGATTATAATGGAGGTAGTTAAAAAAAACATTTTTTAATTATTCTCTTTTTGTTGTTTTTCCTATTACCTATTATTTTGGTTTGCTCCATGTTCTGGAACCGTCCTGATCCTCATTGTGAAGCATTTATTCAGAGTGGTAGATATGTATATCAACCATGGCGGGAGTCGTAGGGTTAATTAGTGCCTACGTCATACGAATGGTTGAAATTCTGCAATTATAATTTTAAAACGCATCCGAATGAAATTCGCATCTAGTTCGTTTTAATTGACTGAAATAGCAATTCCGTCGACGGTCAAGTTAGATGCACTGCTGCTAAGTGTCCAATTACAATTTATATTCCCTAGGGCTGTTAACAACCGCCATTACTGCATATTTGATTCAATGCAGTAACCTAATACCCGCCACTTTCAGTGCCAATTTCGGCCGTTCGATTAAACGTCTAGTTAGGAGTGGTTATGCCATTAATTAGTTTAATTAACTGGCGAATAGAAAATTATATAACGGTAATTTGATCAAACGTCGAATTGTGAACAACTCAAAATGTACTTTAAAAAATATTTATACATGACGAAATCTCGATGATAAATATTTAAAATCCTACAATATAATAAAAAAACAAGGGACTTTGTAAAAAGCATTATGTTATTACAACAAATATATCAACTGATGAAGTTTTAAGGACTCATTCACTAACAAAATATAAAAATTGTTAGTGATTTGAGTTTGAATGATTTCCCAGTGAAATTTTCGATTTTTATTTCACCGCACGTGATTTTTTGTGAACCATAAAAATATACATAGTTTCATCAAAATAAGTGTAAATACACGAATTTTCAGAGACTAACTAGTTGTTCTGTAAACAGCAGACTTCGCGCGTATTACAATTTACTATTTCACTCAAAAATTCGGTTTCATATTCCTATCGTCCATGAAATACTTATTTAAAAAGTAAAAAAATATTGAAAAATCGATATTTCAAACAATTTTCCGTTTCCATTGGGATAACAAACGGAATTTTTAGAAACCTGCGCCATGGCCTGCTAAGAAACGATTATTATCGTCCTTTATAAACCTTTTCTTTCAGATACAGTGTATTATTAGCGACTACTATACATAGATGGGGTATATTAATCGATATTCGTGTATGTTGCAGATTGATGTTTTATTGGTAGGGTTTCTGGATCTAATATATTATTTTATTTTTTTTCAAACGTACCTTCTACTTCTTCGTGGTTTTTGGTCAGTCCGTACTATTACCACAGAATAAAAAGAATACTGTGGTATTATGAACAATACTTTACAATAAGAACACTATGTATTTATAACGACCATGACATGATAAAAATTACACAAATAAATTCCGTTTTTTTTCCATCCCACATAGATGCCTGCAAAATATTGTATCTATAACATCTCATTATTTAAAAAAATCACAGGTAATTGAAAACAAATAAACTCGCGGAGTCCCTCAGGGGTAAATTATGAGACCGTTGATATTCCTGTTCTTTATTAACGATATTCATCTTTGTATGCTCCATTATAATAGTATGCTAATGCACTGATGATGACTATTAATGGTGTGTAATATTAAACAGGATCTGTTTTTGTATGGTTTAATGAGAGTAAGATCTTGCTGAACGCTAAATAGATTGAAGTCATGCATTCCTACAAAACTTCTACAAGGTTAAATACTCATTAATTTGTGTGGACAGGCTTGTCAAGTGAAGGCTATTTGATAAATAATACACAAAATTTGTTTTTAGTACATATTTTTGTTTGCATTATGTCTTTAAAATCCTTCAATATAGATTCCTTGCTTCTTAGTGACTGCGTCCAAGTTTGGAAAGTTTTACTATTCCACCAATCACGACGATTCTTGTTGATTCTTTCGACGTCTATTTCGATTTTAAATTAAAAACCTCTTAATACATTTAAACGTGATCTTTCACTTTCCCTGGGGAATTCTGGACGTGCTCAAATACTAGGTCTTACAATTTTATGAGGAAAAAAGGTTTACTTTCACACTCTTGACACCCAACCTGTCACTTGTATTTGAATTCCATTATTACTGGTATGTGGCTTCATTAGCAGAAAATAAATTTTATCCTACAGCAAAATCATATATTAATTGGGTATATTAATATACACCTATTTAATAGAAGTTTACAACTGTTTATGAACTACATGATGGATTAAACAACTTTTTTAGACTGAAAAGCAACTTCGAAAACGATATAGCTCTTACAAAAAGCGTTTAAAAGCCACCGAAGACACTGTCCGTCTATATCGTCATCTAATACTACACTTGAAGAACTTGTTTCTGAATTCTCGGTGTTCAAGTTATCGACTATCTCCCTCCTCGAATCATAGAAATCCCCAGAGTCTGAGAAAATTATAATCGGCAGAAATATTTGCTCATTCACGGCATTCTGAAAGTACCAGGTGAAAACTTAATTAAACACGCTGCCCACCAGTTTCGATTCAAATTGCAATTATCTGACCAATCCCTTTTCTATCGAAAATGTCTATCAACTAGGGAGGCCTCCTACGCACACGATAAACACAGGGCTATAATCACAAAATTGTATTCAAGAAAAGAAATAAATGACATATGGATTAAGAAACAACTGTTAAAAGTCAGTAAAATCTTGATTTATCTTCGATTAATCGAAGGCAACTAACTGAATGTCCTAATGACGATGAGCGCCATGCTGCAAGCTTCCAAGCAGCACATCCTCCCGCATCCCCAGATCCTTCTCACTGTGCAGACGAGGGATGACCACCGTCGCTGTCAGGAGACCTATATATACCGCCGCTCAACTGCTCTTGCTGCTCAGCGGGAGGTCGTGGATTGCAGCGGCTGGTCTCTTATATATAGGATGCGCATACGGCGTCCCTGGCGGTTATACCTTATCGCTAAGTCACCTTATGTTCACCTTCCTCGTCATCATTATCATTATCATACTCCTATGTAATCGCGGTCTCGCTTATCTTGATTTATCCCGATCGGGCTAACACTCGGCACAAGTTTGAACCATCGGAAGAGCGATGGATTTTTTTCAAACTGCTTGTGAATCACTGCAATCGTCCATGTCGAAATGCCAAAATGGCCTATATTCTTAGCAATTTGGATAATTCTGAGGTCGAGAAGTTCAAGCAAAGTTCCATTATATCTAATTTCGATCTAAATATGTTAAATCCCCATTTTACCAGTTCCCCTACTACTCTAGAGCCATTTTTGAAGGCGACTGCTATGCAGAGAGCCTAGAACCGATACTCTCCCATTTAACTTCATACTTATGTGATGCGAGGCAAGAAGTATTATTATTATAAGTATCACATCCAAAGCAACTGGATGATCTCCACTGAAACCTAATTATTCCTATTCTTGAGGCAGTGCTTCCTACTGTTACTCACATCATGAAATTTTCGATTGCTAATGGATGTGTTCCCAGTATCTGGAAACAAACTGAAGTTATTCCTTTGATAGCCAAAAATTTTCGCACAATCTCGACGTATGATTCCATTGTTTTCCAAAGTGCTGGAAAGCGTTGTTCACGCCCAGCTCAGTCATTTCCTTAATTCACATAATTTGCTCGATACTTTTCAGTCTAGTTTTCGACCAGGCCATGGCGCCACCATCGCTAGTCAAGGTCACTGACGATATGAGATGTGCTATGAATGATATAAAAGTCACTATTCTCTCAGGGCTTAATTTTAGTAGCGTATTTGATTCCGTTGACTTGCTGTTGGAACAGTTACGATCTCTTAACATTTCTGAGAATAATATTAAATGGGTTGCTTCTTATATGCGTGGGCGAACGCAGTGCGCGAAATCATCTGACTCTAAGTCAGATTTGATGAAACTCACTGTGGGCGTACCGAAGGAGGATTGTTGTCTCCCTTACTTTTCTCAGTCTTTATAAATCCGATTTCTAAAGGCTTAACCTCATCTTTTCAGCTCTACGCGGACGACTTGCAATTATACATTTAGACCAGAACCGACCACATTGTCAAGGTTGTTTGCAATATGAATACAAATTTGCGCTATATATCTGCTTCGGCTAACAATCATGGTATAGTGATTAATCTTGCTAAATCTCAAGCTAATGTAATTGGAATTCAAAAACTATTATCATCGTTTGATCGCTCTCCCCTCTCTGAAAACTAATGAAAACTATGAAAACTTTCTGAAACTAATGAAAACTCTGAAACTAATAAAGCCTCTCTGAAAACTAATGAAAAAGGCTAGGAGTCCTCACTGACGAACGTCTTTCATGGCAGGCGCATACTAATCAAATTAGTAAACGTCTCTTTCACGCCTTCCGCAGTCTTCGACGATTGCAGAAATTCCTATCAGCTAGTGTCAAGCAAATCATTGCTCAATCATTGCTTCTTCCAATTTTGAAATTTTCAGATGTTTATTATTTTTCACTAAAGAATGAATCTTGGACAACGCTTACAAAACGCTTGTATAAAATACATATTTGATGTACAAAAATTTGACCATGTCAGCATATTTCTCAGCAAACTTCAATTGCCATTAATCCATGATCGCAGGAATATGCATATCCTGTTCTTGCTATATAATATTTTATATAATACAACTTCACCTCAATATCTGAAGTACAAATTTAAATTCCTAGGAAGTCTTGGTGTCACTCTTCGTTACCAGCAGGATACGTCTTGCAAATCCCACTCATCACTACCACTCTTCATTCTACTCTACTCTTTTGGATTCTGGGATTCTTTTGGACATTGGGATTCGGTTATTGAGAAGCAAGGATCATATTGAAGGATTATAAAGAGATAGTGTAAAAAAAAGTTGTAAATAGATGGAAGTAGGAAAAAACATGGAAGTAGGAAAAAACAGAAGTGTGCATTATTTATGACATGACCTTGTAATGATTATATTGTAAATAACCGAATTGAAATGTGATTTTCAGATTACCTACGCCAGACCAGAAGGTGAAATGAAAACTGAACCTGAAGATCCGTTCGCCAAACAGGCTGCGGATGCTATTGACAATACATTAATGACGATAAAGAAGGGAATAAACACACTCTTTGAAGATGGATCTAAGGTCTGGATGTTTTAACTGATTTTAGTCTAGCCGCAATGACATAGGTTATATTTGGCATAAGCTTAGGTAAAAGAAGGTTAAATTTGAATGCAAGTATTATAAAAGACAAGTTATATTTTAGAATTGGCATTTCCTTGGGAATTATAACATAATATGGATTTTCAAATGGCAATTCGCTGGACAGTGGCCGGAGAAAAGTCATGTAATTAGACCTTAGTTTACATTGTTTTTTCGCTGAAAGTATTATCGCCTGCCTGTCTTTGTCCTTGATTTTTATTTATATTATAAATAATAATATGTTATATATTATGAATAATCACTTCAATATATTTGTTGAAATTGTGTCTGCAATTGTGTCAGTGGTCAATACGTCAGTACTTTGCTAGAGGGTATTTAGCTGTCCTGACAGATCTTCTCGTTTAAACCATTTAGTCGTCTTAAACCTGGAAAATTAGTAAATTAATTGCTTTTTACCATTTAAGAGGACAGCAATTTCAAGTGAAGATGTGAAGATTTACAGATAGTTTAAATACATATCTAGTAACATTTTAAAAAGATCTCACAATATGGGCACTTAACTTTGAATAAGCACTTTGATATGTATTTCTTCTTCTTGAGATGAAATTAAGAAATATCTCTACATCTTCCTCTTCTTCTGGTGTCCTTTCTATTGCAAAAAATGTTGACCATGTTGCTATTTTAATCATGCAGACAGGACCTTATAATCTTACTCTACCATTGACGCATATTTGGAAGCCAGGATATGCGTCTTCGTTCTTGTGACCAGAAGGCCAACAGCGAATTTTACTAGTTGATGTATTCTTTGGATAATAAGTTGAAGAACACTTCGTACGTCGTAGTTGTAGAACAGTTGTAGTTGAAGAATAAGTTGTAGAACAAGTTGTAAGAAAACTACTTGAACTTTGCTTCGGATAATAAATTGTAGCAGGTCATTATTTGTTATATCGCATTATAGACCAAAATTCTCAAGCTTCTGGAGACCATGTTTTTCCGTATTGTATTATTTCAAGCAATGTGTCATTTCTAATTAGGTCAATCCATCTTCCTATGCATTTATCTCTTTACACTTGTTCTGTGTAATCGTTCATAATTTAATACCATAAAGAAGAACGGGAAATACGTAGAAGTATATAATGCATAAACGGAGTTTTTAGCTCAGAAACCTCGCCGCTCTACATTTTCCCCAAGAAGAACTAAGACGTGGTCTCATTTTTTCATTGACCTAGCTTCCCAGAGCTGGTAATTCTATAGTTAAATTTCATGTTAGCTATTTTGTTACTTTATTGGTTTTGTGTTTTATTACCTCTGCACATCAGCAATTGAAGTGTCCACTGTCCAGTTAATCAGTGACATTGAACTCTTATCACTTTGTAAACAAGGTGGTATAACATTGGAAATGATGCGTTCGTTAGCATGGCTTAAGTTTATCATTATTCTTGGAATTTATTATACGATACTATCAGAACACGCTTTTGGTCAAAGGGCATAACATATTGACATTTTACTAATATACAAAACATGGTGAGTTTTGAATTTGAATATGAAAGAAGTCAATCTGGAGTTGTAGACGAATTAAGCATAGGTTAAGGGATGTGAGACCTATCATCGAGTACCTTTACACGTGGCATAGACTCTTGAAACATGGAAGAGAGTATTTGAAAAACAAACTTCACCATAGAAGCGCTGCAACAGCCGTTACAGCAGAAAACGTCGAAGTGTTGAAATTTAAACTAGACTAGAGGATAAATAAATTGAAAAAGAAGGATTATCAGAAGGAGATCATTGTGGTTCAATTTCCTCCATTTCTTCAATTTCAATTTTAAATCACCATCATTTCAGCATAAAAAAAATAAGCTCAAATGTATACCGAGAGTGCTGGACCGCTTGAAAAGCCATGTCATGCCATATGCGGTGATATGTCACCGCATTTTAGGAATTTCGGTGCTGTTTAAAGAATATAAAGAGGGATTTCTCATGAAAATTGTTTCTGTCAATAAAACAAAGAAAAATAAGTAAGAGTCGATACAATAGCATAAGAACGGAACCGGCCCCAGAGAAAGTAAAGGTTGCACTGTTGGCCGAAAAGAGCATGACATGAAAAGATATTTTAGGATATCGAAGGTATTATTCGAAACTATTATCAAGAAAAGGCAACCAGAATAACAGTAGATTACTATACTAATATTTTATGCTGAGGACAAGCCATTAAAGATAAACCTCAAGAGAAACTCGGGAAAGGTGTGTCGCTAATACACGCCAATAAACCAGATCAAGAAAGGTATAAAGCCATTGCTGCTGTGAGTGCTGTGAAGTATTGCCTTCAAGGAGCTGGACCACTGACCTTATAATTTAAACCATGCCATAAAAAATCCACTACCAGTCTTAGAGTTAATAATTCAGCAAGAATGTGGATATCCTAGAAAATGTCCAAAGAAGGGCCAACTGCCATTCCGATCCGCATGAGAAACAAAACATATCTCCTGAAACTACATTATTGATTGAGTCATTCTGAATATATATTCATATCTTGCGTTGCCTTGCCTATGCCAAAACAAAAGTCGCTAGGTGAAGTAAGGGGTCTCTCTTAGACTGCCTACAACCGCTGTCAAGTGTTTAAATTAATCATTATTCTTCGAATTTTAAATTATAAACATTTTAATCAGAAGGATATCTAGGTTTATTGGGAGTCAAAAAATTGAAATATCAGCAAAAGTTTTTGAATTTAATTTTTTAATAAGATTTTTAGTTTTAATACGAATTTCAAACATTTCAGTTTTCTTCAAAAAAAATAAATATTTGTCGCCCCAATATGCCTACATATCTATCAAATTTCCATTTAATATGTATTTTAAAATATCCTGAGAATACTACGAGAATACAAATGATATACACATTTTATTGCGTTTGTATGAAGTGAGCTCCTAAGGTGACGATGTATGTAAAAAAACTCATACAAATTTCATAAGAACATCTCATACAAATGTGCAGAACGAAGACGGCTCGGCGCATTTGTATGAGAAGATTAATGGCAACGTGCTGTAGAACATATTATTATTAAAATATACTAATATGTTTTTATTTGAGAAAAAAAATTATAGTGTTGCAAGTTTAATGTATATAGTTTAAGTAATATATATCAAAATAAAAAAAAACATACAACAATAAGTAATATTTTATAGTGAATATGGATGAAATTTGGAAATTTATTTTTTATCTAAAAAAAATATTTTTTAAAATTCCGCGATAGTCATGTACGTTATGACTATTGTTAAAATGTTTTACTATTTTTTTTGAGCTTCTTGTTCCTGCTGTTTAGTGTGAAAGATTTGTTCAAAATACACTCTAAAATGAAAATTTAAGTTTTTAGTTCACAGATTTATTTATTTTTCTGGTATTTTCAATCTTTTTTGAAAAATCTGAAACGTGTATATATATGTACTTAAGAAAAGTAAAAAAATTGTTGTTGATATTATTATTGTGACGTTCATTAATTATGATTATTTTGTATTTTAAAAAATCTCTATGATTATTTGTATTCTCTACAGTTCATAGGATTATTTGTAGCTTTTGATTATTTTATTACTGTGATTTTTATTGTTTCTATTATGATTTCTTTCCTCGGCCAGAAAATTACCAAAATTATTATTATATCTCTAAATGTTTTTAAATATTTTAGTACAGCATGTAAGATTACATTACTTTTATTTGATTAATAGTTATGGAATATTGTTTTTTTTCGGAGATTTTTAAAATAATCTTT
>JAOPUG010000036.1:25620565-25633683 GCA_027564375.1 Micropterix facetella | reverse complement strand
CTGAATAGCATAAGAGGAATTGGGATAATCACGGCTTGTTCAGTGGATAGTAAATCTAGATTTATCGACGACTTTAGAAAGCCAATCTGAATAAGACCGTAATAGCCGCTGGATTGGGCGGCGATTCAGCCGCCCGAATCAAACACAAGTACGGCGCACTGGAACAGGTGTACTCTTTTATCGTATTTGCGGTCGAGATGACGGGTCCTTGGGGGTTGGAGGCCAATGCCTTCATTAGGGACATCGACGCATGCTAAAAGTTATAGGTTGTGTGATGTGTGTGACCCCCGTTCTGAATCGTTTCTGGTAGAAAGGTTGTCCATCGCCATTCAACGTGGCAACGCTGCAAGCGTCATGGGCACCTTTGGGCCGGAAGCGAAAAAGAGCGGTTTTTTTGTCTGGAAATAATGGTTTTCAGTTAAGTTTATGACCTTTGTATATTAAATTCGTTTATATTTGTATAAAATGAATTGTTAATTTGAATATATTCCTAAAATGTTGTAAGCAGCAGTAAATAATACAGATTTAATTGGTGGAATTTAAGAAATAATTAAAGTATGAATAAAATATACGTCTGCAAAAATATTGTTTTATTTATATTTTTCAAGAAAATATGGAAAAAGAAACAAGAGTTGAGGGATTTTGTGTAGTTTTTAATAAAAAGAATTCATTCGACTTTGAGCTCATTCGGCTCATCATTCGCTCGCGCGGTTCGTCGCTCACTTTACACTACCTTGGACCAATTTTGCCGTCATAAGCAAGAAGGCGGCATCTACAGTTGACATAGTTTTGAGATAAATAGCAAAAAGAAACTTTTTAATATTTCATCAATATGCGGTATGATACCATGGATATTTTGTATTGTATGGATGCCTTTAGTTGTATTTTACATAAAAATAGTCTAAATTCCCAAATATATTGAAAATGAAGGAACTGTGGTGAAAAACGTAGATGCCGCCTTTTTGCTTTAAATTCGATTAAATCAACTGAACATTAAATACAGTTAAAATGCAGCATTTCCTTGAAAATCTTGAATGATGAAAGATTCCATAGAATAAATTAAATGAAACAGAATATAATATTATAAGAAAATATTTATTAGGCAATATTTTGAATTATGCACCTGATATGAATTATTTGCGGTGGTGCTACCGTGCTGTTTTTGCCCCAGAAAGAGACGGATTCTGTTCCTCGTTCAGTTGTTCTAAGAGATCCTTCCAGAAACCCTTCCGATTTTCTGGGAGGATTTTTTTAAATTATGAAGGATATTATCTTTTTTACTTTCGAGAATCCGACCGGTCTTTCTTAGGAAGCTGGTAAAGCCATATCAGCTATTCTCATGCTACATTTTTTAAAAAAGTCTAGTACCTTAAACTCCTCATCCTCGTCATAACTTATACTCGTACGTACTCTCCTCGAACTGATTTTACGCAAACAATATCCGAGAGAAGAGGACGGTTAGGTTGCTTTAACTTCATAGAAGAAGAATGGTCTAACCACTCTGGAAAGTCCGTTGGTTGCATCTGTTTAATAGCGGCATTTGGTTTGATAACTGTCGTAACAGCCTCTGAGAAGTCATTGAAGTCATAGCCTTCTTCATATTTGTCATCGACAGTTCTATTATATAGTGAAAGCACTCACAAAAGTGGGACCTGGTTCGAAGTAGTACAATGTCAACGTTTTGCCTGATATTTCGTCTGAGTTTATAATATAAACAAACAAGCTGAGTATGCACCAATTTTTGTTTTGGTTGGAACAATTATCGACCCAAAGTTCCAATTCAAGGGTATCTCTCTGTGTTATGAGAAACGGTGCTAACGATGTGTTCTTTGGACCTTCCAGTAATTCCTTCGTGCCAAATGGCAGCAAAGGGCGAAGTAACTGACCGTTCTCCAACTGGAACAACACATTCATTGTAGACAAACATACTTGTTAAGAATCCATGTTGTATTTCCATACTGCAGAATATTCATATAAAGTAAAACATGTTCACGAAATAAACAATGCGCCACGTGTTCGTCAGTTGAAGTCCATTACCTGCGGTCGGCAGCATCTGTGCTTGAATCCTGGCTGCGTTCAAACAATAAAGGCGGCATCTACAAAAACAGAGTAATAAAGCGGCTTCTACTAACAGATACTGCCTTTTACATTTGCATTTGACACATGCCCCCTTTACTTTACTCTGTATCGGTATGAACTCTCTGTAGATGCTGCCTTTTTCATAGCTCAAATCATAGTCAGAGAGCAGATATCGCTTTCTTACTCATGAAGAAACGTTGAAATTTTTTTACCGATTCCAACGATACCAAAAACGCAATTTTGATTTTTTTGTAGATGCCGCCTTCTTGCTTATGGCAGCAGAATTGCCGTTAGCCCCCACCTGCAAAACTTTTTGCGGACATATCCACATTGGTTTTATATTGGTTGTGCTTTATATTAACATTTCTGGAATCACGACGAACATGCGATTATTTTGTTATCGTACGTGTTCTTTATTTCATATGGCAATATTCTTGCAGCTGACTGGTCATAGAGAAAATATTCTGTAGTTATCTATGTGTCGACCAACCAGTTGACAAAATCGGCCGGACTCTGCCATTTTGTTTTTACACGCTAGCGGGGCAGGATGGTGAGTAGTTCGCGTAAATCTGTTCATATCCTTTAGGCTATTGATCATCGGTCGTTTTTATTTCTTAATTTTGGTAAATTGTGATCCGACTGTTCGATTTCTTACAATATTTCTTTTACATGATGATTTACTTTATCTACATTTATGGTTAACACTGAACTACCATGTGGCACAACTAGGGCGAACTGATACTTTATCTCAGCTTCCTGGACGGCCTTCTTGATGTTTCAACGATTGTAAAACAGCGTGTATTCGTTTAAATTTCAGTCTCACCGGAAGTTTTCTGCGCCCCGTCATGGCTCGATGGGATTCTACCCGAAGAAGAGGTCCCGTCGCCATCGTGGTAAAGTAAAGGCTTTCCCGAAGGATGACCCGACTAAACCGGTGCATTTAACAGCTTTCATCGGCTACAAGGCCGGTATGACCCACATCGTAAGGGAACCTGATCGTCCCGGGTCGAAAGTTAACAAGAAGGAGATAGTGGAGGCCGTCACCATTTTGGAGACGCCGCCGATGGTGGTCGTCGGTGCTGTCGGCTACATCGACACTCCTCACGGCATGCGCGCCCTCGTCACCGTCTGGGCGGAGCACATGTCCGAGGACTGCAGGCGCCGCTTCTACAAGAATTGGTGAGGTTTTATAAACTGCGATGTCGGATGTCCATTACGAAGTCGGTAGATTTCGTAATGAACACGCCGGAATCACTTGTTATTAAAAGCACATGTTAACGAATTATTCCATCAGCTCTCCTATCTTAGTATGAGAGTGTTTAGCGAAACTCACCGATGTAAATATCGTGAGAAGGGATACTAGTCTCCGCTCGTAGAAGAGATTACCCCTGTTCTGTTTTGCAGCCCCGTCTGAGTCAGTGGCCCTCTGTTCAATTCGATTTCTGACATAGGTACAAGTGTAAGAAGAAGGCTTTTACCAAATCGAGCAAGAAATGGCAGGATGAGTTAGGCCGCAAGTCCATCGAGAAAGACTTTAGCAAGATGATACGCTACTGCAGCGTGGTGCGTGTGATCGCTCACACTCAGATGAAATTGCTGAAGCAGCGACAGAAGAAGGCGCATATCATGGAAATCCAGCTCAACGGCGGCAAGATTGAAGATAAGGTGCAGTGGGCTCGCGAGCACCTCGAGAAGCCGATCCCCATCAACTCTGTATTTGTCCAGGATGAGATGATTGACTGTATTGGCGTTACAAAAGGCAAAGGATACAAGGGTATGCATTCATTCTTTGGAAATGATCAAAAACATTTTACAGCTTCTGATGCTCTTTTAATTAATTTCAGGCGTTACATCTCGTTGGCATACAAAGAAACTCCCACGTAAGACGCACAAAGGTTTGCGTAAGGTCGCCTGTATCGGTGCTTGGCATCCTTCTCGAGTATCCTTCACGGTAGCTAGAGCTGGTCAAAAGGGTTACCACCACCGAACGGAAGTCAACAAGAAAATTTATCGTATCGGTCAGGGCATCCACACCAAAGACGGAAAGGTCATCAAGAACAACGCTTCGACAGAGTATGATCTGTCTGAAAAGTCCATCACGCCAATGGGTGGCTTCCCCCACTACGGTGAGGTGAACAATGACTTCATCATGATCAAGGGTTGCTGCATGGGACCTAAGAAGCGTGTGATCACCCTCAGAAAGGTAACATTGAACAATACTCATATTTCACAATAATAGAGAAAATGTCTTGTTTGTTTCTTCAAATGGCTGTTTACCACGAGGCCAATTGCTGAGACAATCCACTAAGCCAAGACATTGTCAGTCGAATGAAAAATGCAATGTCATATATACATATGCTACTGATTCTTCTGCATAGTTTTATTCTAAGGATTGAAGGGCTGGCGCAGATGGGTGGGCGTAAAATTGCTTTTAGGGCTATAGGTTAAAAAATGTTTTATTTTAATGCACAAATTTGGCTTTAATGCAAACGACTATATAGTGGAATGTCTTACTGGCTTGGGATGCGCGTTCACACGGAGCCAATACAAGGCACGTGTGGTGGGGGCTATATACTGGCTCTGAAAAATTAGAAATCGTTCTATTTCAATGGACTGTCTATTTACGCGATGCCAATTTTGGATTGGCTTAGTTGATTGTTTCAGCAATTGGCCTCGTCTAAAAGAGCCATAACTTTAATTGGGCAGCAGTGTGCGTTTTGTGAGCCGGATATCGGTCACATCACAGTGCGTGACCTGGCCTGATGTGTTTTTATCCGAAATTGTCTTGTAATAAATATTTCTAGTGAGTTCTAAATAGTCGCCCCTAGTATTTATTACCTATGGGAAAAATTGTTTTAAAAAATCACAATCTATCGCCTTACGAGAAGTTTACTAGAATGGAAGCACAAAATGAATCTACATGATTTTGTCAGAAAATTGCAAAATTATGCTTTTTAGTATGTGTAAATTTAGCCGCGACTTTTAGAAACCCCAGCCAATATTTGTTTTGCTTTTCAGTCTCTAATGGTTCACACGAAGAGAGCAGCTCTGGAGAAGATAAACCTCAAGTTCATCGATACCTCCTCCAAGTTTGGTCACGGTCGCTTCCAGACTCCGGCCGACAAGACTGCTTTCATGGGTGTCATGAAGAAAGATCGCATTCGCGAAGAATCTGCAGCTGCGTCAGCAGCCGCCGCAGCACCAGCTCAGTCTTAACACTCTATAATAAAGAATTTCATTGGAGAATGTATTTGTTTAATTTATTATCGTTTGTACAATAAATACATCTAGATAGATAACCCCTGCCAGTACTTGCTGGTGTGCCATCTGAACGTAGATTTTTGAAAAAATCGAGGGTTTGAAATTCGCGGTTGCGATTTTATCGCGCCGCGGGTAAAGTTGGGCTAGTTGTAGGTAGTGTTGGGCAATTTTCTTACTTCGGTGCGTTCACATTCCTTTGTGAACAAAATGAAGCTGAATGCGTTCGTATTTCTATTTAAAAAAAAACAGTTCCCGCGCTTTCAACACGTGGATTCGCGGGATTTTGATATTCTTCATGAATGCCTGTATTTATAGTGAAAAGCACCTTTCGACTATAAAGAGTTACAATTGACACTTATAAGGCTTTGTTTCCCATTGTATTTGCGTTACTCATGGGTCGAATTTGGGTAATCTTCGTCAACAGCATCAGCAGTAGTGTAACGACAGAATGCCACCTGCTGTTTGTCATATTATTTCCTCCAACTGGGAGCGTTCAAACCTGTAAAGAACTGCTGCACGAATGTTGCTATCTTCGTGTTTAAATCAGTATAACGATTTTGGTCAAAATAATAAATCCAGGCGACCAAAAAAGCAGGGTAAAACGTCCAACGTTTAGTCACTCCTCACGGAGGTGCATTCGCTCAAAGCTCGGACTGTATGATTCAATGCTAAAAGCAATGTGTTACCAGATTCGCTATTTACTTTTATGAGTTTTTGCCTCCCGTGACTCGCACGGTCCGTGCGAGCCCGGTGGCGTTTCCAACGCGCACTTGGCGCTTGCTTGGTGTTTCGGGGTGTGTCCAGCCCACTGACTGAACATGCGTTGGTTTACCACTAATCTTCGTTGTGGGCGGCTGTTGTCATCTTCTTTCTGCTATTTACTCGCCAAATTGGCTTCTTTTTATAGTTTGACGATAGTCTTGAGCATGTATTTCGAAATGTATACTTTTTGGATTTCGCAATTATATTTTCATCTGGCAGCAGTGTGGTCTCAAGTAATCAACTGCCCGAACTTCATTCATGCTCGCGCATTGCTCACTTCACACCTTCATGGGTCAATCGCCGCTAAAGCCATCTATAAAAAGTTTTTCACACACATCCCCAACAGGGATAACATAATGAGATGAGATTTGTGATTTTTTTTGGCTAAAAGCGTTTAACTGATGCTACGAGCTCCCGAAGTTTAATTCAGTCAGTGACATTAACTGAACGCATCATTTTCGAATGTGTACCAACTCTACTATCGGACTGACGTTTATTGTTGTCAATTTTTCGTTTCGCGCAGCGCGCTTTCTTTCCCAAATTAAAAAAAATAATATAGCTATTAAGCTTGTGTTTTGTATAGGTGTTCTAGGTAATAAGGACTTGTAATATAAAATGTCTGCGACGATACTGCGTGTAAAACGTGCTTTGGTTGAGTCACCCCACGAAGCACTTCTGCTTCATTGCAAAAGACCTAAGGTTGATTCCTCTGTTTTACAGCCGTCGCTTTTCATATTTTCTGGCACTGTCAATAACCAGGTAAACTAGTTCGGAACCCTAACGAAACGAAAGCTAGCCAATGAATTTCATCGATTCTCTTTTCAGGAGGAAATACCTTCAAAATTAGACGGTCTAAAATCCGTAGCACGCAATACAAAACAAACGAGAGATGTCTCTTTGATTCTCAGTAAGTTAAGGGAAGATCGTCTTGAACGTTTGCAAAAGAGCCGCTTTCAACTTTTGAGTTACACCAGAGGCATTAGTGTCGGTTCGGAGGCTGATTCACCGACATATATCGATCTTCTACAGCAAGAAAACGATGAAAACCAAGCTACCGATTATGCGTATGATTTATATTTAGCGCGTAAGGAAAATGCTAAAGATGACGTTATGATTGAGGAAATAGATTCAATAGTTAAAATAGAATCGTTAAATGCGGATTTAGTATACAATACTGCTATGCAGGAAGATGCTGAATCGTCTATCGACAGCGAAGATTCAAACGATGAAAATAACTACCGCAACGATTATCCCGATACTCCCAATGGCAGCGTCGATGGTGACGATATGGTAGAGGCGATGGAAAATTGCAAAATTGGTAAGATTTTCGGTTGTATCTCAAATTTCTCAACTTCTCAGATGATTGCAACACTTCTCAACTTGTCAGGCGACACTCTTATATGGTTCGATTTCTACTAAAGTGGACGCCGGCAGTGTGTTAAGTCTAACTGTTTGGATACTGTCGACCTCGTTGGTGGCGTTTCGCAAGGAGGAATATTATATCCATCTCTTTTATTATCTGTTTTCATTAACCCAATAGCTAAGAGCCTGACCGGCTATCACCTATATATATATATAAACTGATGACAATTGGGCAAATTTTTACCCATTCTAGGTCAGATGACCTCGAAGTAGAGATGTCTGACATGAATACCAATTTGAGCACATCTCAAGTCTTATATGGTGTGTTAATAATAATCCAGCAAAAACTCAAGCGATTGACATTGGTAATCAAAGCTTTCTGCCATCATTTAAACTTTTTTCTCTTCCTCCTTTGTGTCAACAATAATACTATCGAATACTCGCAAGTCGGTTAAAGATTTGTGAGTACATACTTAATTATTGATATTTTTTTTTCATGGCACTCTTTTTCGGTTTTCACAGCCTTCGACGGTTTCTTTTTAAAATCGTAATTAAATATTAAAATTAATTTGATAAGATAATAAACAGCTCCTAGTCTTGTCCTTAACAATCCATCTGCACC
This sequence comes from Micropterix facetella, assembly GCA_027564375.1. Classification (NCBI taxonomy): domain Eukaryota; kingdom Metazoa; phylum Arthropoda; class Insecta; order Lepidoptera; family Micropterigidae; genus Micropterix; species Micropterix facetella. Next base: position 25,625,597 of record JAOPUG010000036.1, on the reverse strand, counting down.
TTCCTACCTAATCAAAAAAAAGAACCCATTGGTAAATCATGGTCGTCCACTTGCTCTAGTAAGAATAATGTTATTGCAATCCTACCACATACTCTTCTTTTTTAATAAACTCTTTCGTATTTCATGCAGCTGTAATCAGCTCCTACTCAATATTCAAAGCACTCCGTCGACTTACCTATACACATTGTGATATTAATGTTTGTTTGGTATATATATTTTTAGTTTCTGGATTCTGTCATAGTAAAACACTTATAATGTTTCTATTATATTGACTGTTTTTCAAAGTATTCTCCCTGGCATTTTATACAGTTTTTCATTCTTTGAAACCATTGGGTAAAGCTGTTGGCCCAGTGTTCTTTAGAGGTCTCCTCAATGGCTTCTCGGAATGCTATCACCGGAATGCAACTCCTCAATGGCTTCTCTGAATGCTATACCACTTCTGGGGTCGTGAACCATATACCTCAAAGGTTATCCTTAATTTGGCAACAAAAGGAAATTACAGAGTGCAAGGTCCGGACCAAATGGGGGATGCATCATCAGTTGTCATTTTAGTGGAGTGGGCGGATACATTGTCGTGATGGAGGACTACTCTGCTGCGAGAACGCTTTTCATGAACTTTTTCCAAAATTCTGGGCGAGCAAATGTTAACGTGTCAATCTGCAGTGGGTTTTCTTTGGTTTTCAAGTGAAATTATTGTGTAATGTCCCATTTTGCTAAAAAAAAAGAGTCACCATCATTTCAGTGCTTCAACCTTTCTTGACTTTCGTCAGCGAATCCTCCAAAGGATATACCCACTTTGCTGATTGACTCTTTCTTTCAGGTTCGTAACAGTACACCCAACTTTTGTGTCCGCTACAATATCATATATTGCCATCTCCGTTACGATATCAGATTCATATCCATTCCGATATCATATACTGCTAATGATTGCCCTCCTTATTTTTTAAACATTTTATCACACCACTCTACACGCTGTCCTTTTTTAACTTCCGTCAACTCATGCGGTATCCATCTCGAACAAAGATTCCGAACTTTTAGGTGTACGCGCAAAATATTTTGTACTTGGATCATGCCAATGTTCAATGTTGTACGAATTTGCTGACATATAATTTTTTATCCGATTGAATTAGTTGTAGTTTGCATTCGATGTTATTTTCTGTTACCGCTGTCGCCAGCCGGCCTTTGCGTGAATCATCTCGGAGATGAATACGTCCATGTTTGAATTCGTTATACCAGAAGTACACAGAGCTACGAGATGGGGTTTCATCACCAAACGTTAATTGGAGTCTTTGACAACTTTCTTATTGACTTCCACAACGGAAACCGTAAAAAAATCATACATCGAAAATTTTCACGACAAATCCATCGTTAAGTAAACACGCAATTTCAGGATAGCGCCACAAAGAAAAAACAAATGACACATGTAAACAATAAATTGTATTCTACAGCCAAAGAGCTCTATTTTTAAAATTTGTAATTACTTTTTTAATACCTTTAATGCAAGCGGCCAGTTCCAGAAACTTTCATTATGGCCCGTGTATCTTTATTGGCACCATAAAATAACTCCCACCACTTCAGTTGAGTGGAAGAGATTGTCATAACAGACAATAAGTTCATCAAAGTTTCCATTTTTTTTTAAGTACCTACTTAAGATGTTTAATAAAGGATTGATTCATTAATTTATTAAACATATCTAAATAATTCTTATTTCTTTTCTTTTTTTTTTTTGCTTCAGGTAACGAGTTATCTAGCGATGAAGAAGATGAATTGTATCTGTATGATGAACCTCTCGTCACTAGTTCTCTTAAGCCGAAATTAAGCAATGATGATATGGAGCGATTCGGTATAGGTTATGCGAAATACAAGGCACGGGTCTTAGTCGACATTCAACAGAACCCCACATCGAACTCCGGCTACAAAGATGACAGCGGTGATGAATTTTTTTACGCTAAAGATGATTGTGTAGATCGTGAATCGTCCGATAAGGCTTCCGATGATGATAGTTCCTAAGAATAAAATTGAAAATAAAAACCAAGAAATTATTAAACCACGTGTTTACTTGATAAATAATTTATTGTCTTGGATAACATTAAGCCGTATATCTACTTTTATCACTTGTTAAATTTACATTTTGGGTAGTACATTCGATTCAATTAATAATGGAAGAAAGAAAAGTCCTTTTGCTTTGATGGCCTCGTTTTAGAGTCGAGTAAGTGGAGATTATTTCTTATGCGGGATCTTTATATAAATATTTGAAATGTCTTCCATTATTTAGTTTCTAGCTAAGACGAGATATGAATCTAAAAGTTAACAAACAATATTGATATTTATGATTATAGTAAATGCAAAAATTCAGATAATCCTAGCGATGCTTTGGCATAGGAGAATTATGTATAATCTTAATCTTATACAGTTACATGATGCAACATGAATGTAATATTAAATCGTAACTATAATCTACATAACAGGATTACTCTAAAACATCTACTTATTTACACATATGCGGTAATGTCTTTTATTTGAGTGAATATCAAATAAGCAAAAGTATATGGCTGATTTCTTAGAACAGAATATGCCACGGATTTATTAGGCATGTCGATGAAACTCCGTTCCGGCGACATCAATTTATATACATAATAAGTTATGGCCATTGCTATTATTGCACTTAATTCTTTTCAGTATACATATCAAACCAGTCCATCACTTTGTACCTTTGCAAAAATTGAAAGTAAAATGGCACAAGTATCTCAGTCTCCCTATATCTAAAAAAAGGTCTGCAAGAATGATTTCATAAAATCTTAAATATTCCAATGAAGTGTAAACGTTTTAAAGTGAATCAAATTCAATGAAGATTATTGAGATTATTATTATTCTAGAGTTATAACCGAACGAGAGAGTGAGAGAGCGCAGTATTAATAAGCACTTTGGTATTCATTTATAACACCGAAGCTTCAGTAACCCTATTTATGTTATTGTTTCCGGAGACATTCTCGCCTGCATGACTCGAGCAGTAGAATTTTTTGTGCGCTATAAAGGTATTTAAATATTTGAATGAGATATCACACGATTTGCAGTACTTTGGTCCAATTTTAGATGCCGCTTCTAATATTTCAGCTTCGGTGTCATCTATTTTGACATCTTTGTTATCTTCGCTTTTCATATTTTTTAAAGTCATGTTAAAAACTTCTTTCCCTGGGTCGGTCTCCATATTGGTAACATCGATTTCTGGTTCTACCGTTTCCTGCTTGACAATTACCCCTTTGTGGCCATCGTCGTGATCTCTTATTGCCGTTTTCTTTGTGAGATGATTATCCGCGCCGTTCAATACCAGAGATTCATCACCCTCTCCTGTTAATGAGAGACCTGGAGATTTGCTGCCGCTGTGTACCAATCTGCAGTGTCGTACCACATTCCCTTTGTAAGTTGAGCAGTAATTGCACGATTCGCAGAAATGTAGTTTGTCTGACCGTCCGGAATCTGACAAGGGTGAGATGGAAGAGGCTTTGTCTATGGAAGCAGACGAGATCAGCGCAGGAGGTGGTCCTGATGCCACCTGAGCATTGGAAGTGTCTGCTAAGTTTCGCACTGCGTCATCTTCTAGAATGCACGAGATGAAGTTTTCCTCCTGAAAAGAATAAAAATAGTTTCAAGTTACGTATCAAAGGGACAATTTTTTAAGCTAATATTACGGGCATTGAATAAGGTTGGATATTTTTACAAACTGTCATGTAGGTACTGGAATAAAAAGTATTGCAAAAAAATGTTAAATATTTCTCTGAAACTAAATCCATTAAAAATATATTGTTATGTCGTTTTTAAGATATATTAAAAACTAATATGTTCTATTGTGCTCAATCTGAATAACTTGGAATATTTATTTCTCTTTTCTTTCGTTTTAATGTTGTTTTATTTGAATAAATATAACTGATTTATATCTGAAATTTGAAAATATTATTGAGTTATTAAAACGACCCACGAGTGTACTTACTTAACCAAATTATCGACTGCTATTAAGGGTTAATATAGTGTTGTACAGAAATAAAGATTCGCATTTTGGAGCGGTATATGATTCGCAGAGGTTTGATCCTTATTGCCTGCCACTTAGTTCGATGTCTGACCATCTATGGGAGCGTTGGAACCGATTCGATTGTTTGTACACCCGGGCATATTCAAGTGGCGATAATATTTTTTTTTATTTGGAGAAAATCCTCCTATTACGGTCTCAGTTACAATCACAGTTACAAATCATAGAAAAATGCAAACTTTTTTGCATATCTACGACCGAAACGAAATAAAAACGAAAATCAAAAATATACTATTAATATACTTAGTTAGATTCAGCCCTGTTCTCTCCCGCCTAACAGTTGCGTCTTCATATACGTGCTTTTCACTCCCACCTATCACTCACTCCTTTATGCATATCTACAGAAAATTCGTTTCACATAGCGGAATTACTGTTTGCGTTTAAAGAAACTGGAGATGGGAGTAAGAACACCGACAGCCGCCGAGTCAATCATTTGTTTTCGCGCCCGAGGCGAAACCATCATTATAAATTTGCTCGTTTGCAAACAAGAATTTAGATAAATAAAGGTTCTCAGGTGATATTACAGATTGAAATATTCGTAGCCGCGTTGGTATACTGGTTTCAGAACAAGGTCGGTTAATCCATCGATAGGTGAACGTTTGCTGTCAACCGCATGATATCATGCATGTTTCCATTCGAGGATATCGTATGTGATCCTTGTTTGGGGGAATACCATGAATAGTATTCGAGCATTCGTTCACCAAATGCAGATGATGATGATGATATCCGGTGTACGGAGTGACACATACTACGCGCCTCTTTTCAAAAAATACAAAGTGCTTACTATAGCATCCGCGTATATTCTTAGTTGTTTAGTGTATACTAGTGTATACACGAGTGTAACGCTTAACATGCATGTAGATGATCACGATGATCGAAATAAAGCCAACATAGCCCATCCCAAAGTCCGATTGACTATAAATCAAAATTATTTTTGTATTTGTTATT
>JAOPUG010000036.1:25593793-25610608 GCA_027564375.1 Micropterix facetella | reverse complement strand
GGTGAGAGTTGCCGAGTAATGGCCGCCCCGTATCCGCCATATTCCAGTTAGGAATGCCGCTTTAGAGGTAGAGGACCGTGCAAGCGACCTCGAACCTGTAACCAGACGGGGGATCGGAATAATCTGATCGCATCTGGGAGAAGGGGGCGAGGAGGACCACTGGGTTTGAACATTCCCAGTGCCTTGCGGTAAGGAGTTGGAAACTTACGGGCAGTGGTGGAGCTTGGTACGTAGATTTGTCTACATCCTAAGTCTCTGCGTTTCGCCTCGGGATGATAAAACGATAAATATCGTTAAAACGATCCGGAGTGGACGGGTTCGCCCGTAGCAGGTGACAAATCATAAATCTGCTCTAGTTAAATTGTACTATGTAATACTTTTGACATATCTGCAAATGTGTAACAATCTGTCAATATAAAAACGTCCCCCATTGCATTGACGAATCCGCGCCGTGTCTCGTCTTGAGGCGGGCTATTAGTGAGGTGTTCATTAAAAGTGGGCAAGTGAGGTCGCTTTACTTGCATTAGCACGGCGGCGGCGAAGCCTGGAAACGCGATCCAATCGTAAATTGTATTTTTGCATAGATTTTTCATACAGATAGCTATGCAAATTCGCACCCCAGTGTGCCCCGCTTTTTTCCTCTCCCACAATACTTTGTGTTATGCGGATTAAAACACACCGTGTATTTGCATTATTTTTATCGGAATCTGACATGTTAAATCCGACGTTGCGTTTTATGTGCCACTGGCGACCGGCCTAATGAAAACAACAAAGGAAAATATCGGCTGCGCTCCTTGTAAGCTACTACACTACGTCTTGCACCTAGCTTAGCGTGTTCTCATATTTATTTTATTCAGTGATTGATGGGCAATCCTTCATTATTATAGCTTTCTGATAATACAGAAACAGTCGCTTTAAACGAAACAGGCAAACCTATAATTCGTTATGGCCGTAAGTTTGGGTGTATTTCCGGAACAATAGAGTCAAACAAAAATCACCCAAATTTCAGGTTTAGGTGACGCCAGCCCTTGTAAACGTAATAATCAAGCGAATTGGCAATACGTTTATGATCCCAGCAATAATTATATTCTCTTATCTAAGCAATAAATTTCCGCTTATTAACTATTTCAGCATGGAGGCCGATCTCGCGGAGATTAATTTAAAGCGCCACGTCATAAGTGTGCGCATGGGCCACGTTTACGCAATTATAAAGTTAAGAATCAAAGTCAATTACAGGAAACATGGTCAAATATGTTAATGAGGTGACCCGACCTATGCACGCGACAAACACTTGCTAAAAAGCTCGCCTTGCCCCACTATTAGAGAAAATGGGCGAGAAATGGATATTACAAATAATAAGTTACCTTATTCAGTGCATGGTTCGTATTTCGTATTTCTTTTTTCATCTAAAATAATATTAAATTTGATAGTCAACCGTTTTTTTTTATGGTTTTCTGAAACACCCAGAGAATGGTTGTGCCGTCTCCTTTTAGTCACATACGACTATCACGCGCGGAATTCACATCTAATCACGTCATTCACTATCGTACGATAATCTGAAGCTCTCGCATGTCGTAGTCCTTCCTATTGATCGACGAGGGGATAATACTTCCGTTTTTGATGGTCACTTGTCTTCCCCAGCGTGGTGTGGCGCGGTCCCGCGCGGCGAGATAATTTTTTCAAGATATATAACATGATACATTGCTTTCTATATTTCTGCAATATATCCGCAATCAACGCGATACCATTAATGGCGATAATGACTAGGTTTGGTATCAAAAAGTCCCTTTTTTGTTCTATTTTAACCCCCAATTTTGCTATCGAAGCCAAATAAGAATAAGCGTGCTTTTTGCGCAGTGGCGAGGAACGATTTACGATGACGTAGCTTAAATACATCTTTTAGTTTTTTTTCCTATATATAATATTATGTAGTTAGAGGTTCAGTGGGTACCTACCTATGTATATTGCAGCATTGCAAGTCGATTGGTATATTGATATGGGGAATGTTATTATCTCGCGGACACACTTAAACCGTGCGGCACAATCAACGGAGAATGATGGCGTTTACATTCCGGCCAGTTGTAAAACCGTTCCGAGCTTTTATATTGAGATAAAACACACTTCCACTCGCAGCGACGGACGATAAAAACAATATATCCGTGTCCGGCGCGTTGAGATTAACCCGGTATTCGTGTGAGGCGCCCCTTATAATAGCGCTTGGCAGTGTGCGTGAACGGCAATCGGGCACTCAGCCTGTCTCTGGATATTATTTAATGCCTCTTTGGTAAATTACTATCTAGGGGTGATTAACGCTGAAGATCTGGCGAAGGCGACGATGCATCGGTGCTTCTGAACAAGAGCGCAGTGACGCTCATAAGTATTCTATTTTAAGCCATGTTCACTTCAGATCAGTTATTTGCTTAATTATTTGTTACATGTCAAAGGTATATAATAATCAAAATTATGCCATTTTAATTCGTTAGAAATTTTAAAAGTTTACAATATTTAATATGAAAACCAAATACCTGTACTTAATTTCTAAATAATATTTAATTGATGGCAATTTCGTTAAAAAATACCTTATGTAATAGTAATATTGGATTAATTAATACTTCTTCAGTTTATCTTTGAATATTTGTACTGATTTCGCCTCTCTGCAATCATCACTTAAGTCTAGTGTAGATAAATGGCCTAATCAAATACAGACTATTCCGATTTTGTCAGTTATCGATTCACCGACCGAAGAGAATTACCGTATGGTAGCAATGAATGTGTTTATTATTTACAGTATCACGTCTATACAATGAATTGACTAAGGACAAACTGACGTTGGCTATGCAGTATTTGGAAAAAATGATTCTATGTTGGCTTCATGATAAATCCAGGCCGCAGTGCGAGGAATGGCTTCACATTACTGTACAAAACTAATAGTAATATTATTATAATGTATGCATGTCAGGACTGACATCAAGTGAGATTTTGTATGGTGTGTGTATGTAATTGTGGTTAGGTTAAGGTAAAGTAAGGACTTGTATTTTTAAAAATTAATTATATAAATATTTCAATAATTTATTAGGTTAAGATAAATTTAAGATTAATTAGGTAATGATTTCGGCGATTTCTAGCCCTTCATTCAATTTAATATTTCGTTAATTTCAATAATTATAAGTTATCGTTAGGTTCAGTAATTAATAGATTAAAAAATATACTAGGTTAAGATAATTTGATGTATTATGCAGGTAAGGATTTTGGCGATTTATGCCCTCTCTTGTTCTTGTCGCAGGCTTAATGCCTAGTGAGAGGGTAAATCCAAGACGTATTTTAATTTAGGGACTTCTAATTTAGCGATAAAATAATTTTAAATTTTATGTAAATAGGTTAAGAAAACATGTATAATCTTCTAAGTCTTGGAATAAATAGATAATGTAAATTTACTTTACTAATTGCCAGCAGAGTGGAAGAACTCTAGCTACTCATTGATAATGTTACAAGAGTAGGTATGTGACGAATATGGGTTGAAGCTGAACACTACAAATACCAAGGACAGAATAGTCAGTAAAGTACCCGTAAACTCACCCACATTCCAAATTAGGCCATTCAACTGGAGAGGACTGAGCACCATGGCAGCAATTTGAACGACAACTAGGATATAAAGCAAGGAGATATAAAACCGCTTTGAAAAGTCCAAGGTGCATTATTTAAGATGAAAAAGGTATTTTGCGGAAGAAATATCAACCCACGCCTAAATATCAGACTTCTAAGGTGCTATGTATCATCAATATTTGAGATGGAAAGCTAGACACTTAGAGACCCACTGTTAAGAAAGCATCAATTCTTCGAATGGTGGGTCTATCCGATAAGCTAGGTGACAGAGTCACGAATGAAGCTGTCTTAACGCGTTTGAGCAAGAATATAGAAGAGTCGAGAACAATAAAAAATCGCAAACTCGAATATTTCGGTCATGTCATGCATCATCCCGAAAGATACAATATTATGCATCTAATCTTTCAAAGTAAAATAGCGGGAAGAAGATGTCCGGGACGAAGAAGAATATCTTGGCTCCGTAATCCACGGGAGTAGGTTGAGAAATATCCTGCGTACTTGTTTCGAGCGCCTGCGAATAAATTTGTTACACAACGCTCTTTAGCGGTATGGCATCAGAAGAAGAAGAACAAGAAGAGGGATAGAGAGGCGCTGCAGGCAGCTGCAGGAGGAGGAGGAGGAGGATGACGTGGAGTGAGTATGTGTCATAAAATATCATTAAGAAAAAGATGAAACCTTGAGCATGCTTTATTAAAGAAAAGAAACAAAAAAATTCCAACATTTTTCATGACTATAGAACCTCATTTAAAATGAACTAATGAATCAAGCAAAATAATGTGTCCGAAAGCTTTATTTTCCAGAGACTGTCATTCGTTGGCGCGTCCTGAAGCCGTAATTTAAAAAAAAATGAACCGGGACGCAGCATACGATGTCAACGAGCTGAGCCCCACAAAACGGACGTCGTATGTAGCTACGATCGCTGGGCGCGTTACAACAATGCCTGCGACTCCGCTGCGCACCGTCTCGAACGAATTACTTGATATATACCATTTTTCACAAAGTCTATCCTCGAAGCCTACTCACATCATTCGAGTGCCAGGTAGGACGTCAGAAGAGCGGCTCCGATAAGGATTGGACGTCGGGACGATAATCTCCACGTACGTCCGCCGCCATCGCGCCGCGCCGCCATGAATAAGAGAAATAAATTATTCCGCCCGATAAAGTGCGGGCTTCAAAACTCGTTTGTCCATTTTGAAAAAGCGCAGGAACGCCCTCGAAGCCTTTATTACTTGTAAATTGAGATAAGTGTTAATCAGACCACATAACGCTGTAATTATATCATGTAATATAACTACTACCATGGACTGCGCATGCATAGACGTGGGCGTGGTGCGATGGTTATAAAACGCATCTTCATATTGGTAGAGCGTTTATTTCTTTGTTCTTATAATAACTATTTTATTAGTTAGTAATATCTTTTTTTCATGTGTCCTCTCATTCTTTGGAATTCTGCGTTAGGTACTTTTACAGGTCGTCTGCTCGGTCCGCACTGTATAATAAATACAGCTGCAATGCAAATCAATGTGATTCTCGCGCGACGTTAGCCATCTTCGATTTCGTTTTGTTCCCTATTAAAGTCATTATGGGCGAAGCGGGACTCACGGTTCGGCGAGTCGCGGCTCGCACACGACAAGCTGTCTGGTCAGCGATCACGTTGCCACCGCAGGCAGCCATTGCATGGATATATTCGTATTTACAACGCGGCGACAGCGATTCTATTAAAACTCACCCTCTTATCGCTATCGGTATCGGTAATAATAGACACGACTTCGCTATTATGCACTGATCATAAGGTTGTCAGAGTTATGAAATAGTTTAATTGTGCAATGTATAGTTATTTCAATATTTTAAAAATAATTATAGTCAACTATGCATTCATAACTTCTTCATTATAGCAACAAAAGATGCACTGATATTTTGAACGATATTCTGTCTTAGTACGATATATAGACTTGTTTCCATTATTAGACTCAAAACAGTCTTTTTAAGGAAGTAAGGAAGCCGCTAAGCGATTAACTGACTATGACGACGAGGCAGGGAATCGAAAATTTTGGTATATCGATATAACGACTCACCAAGGTTTATGAAACAAAACGCGACACCGAATATTGCGGGTGCTTGAGTAATGGAGTGATTGCTATATTATTTTGTGGATACGCCTTGTGAATATTGTGCTGAAATATATTCAGTAGGCATTATTACGTAAAAGAAAAATAAAAGGGAATAACTTACAAATAAAGAGACGAAACTTTGCAAGAAAACCACAGAATGATATGAACTAGAAGAAATGGAATATCATCACCCATTGCAGCGAAAACAAAATGGACAACAATTCTGTGATTTTTTATTTTATTTTATGTTATAGGCGCTGAACAAGAAATTGTCCTGAATTTTGTAAAATAATATTGCTACATTTAAGTGCTACTATGGCCATCTTAAAGAAGGGAGTTATCATACTTATTATCGGCATCAGCAAGATACACTGCGAGAAAATGAAAGGTGAGGAAATCGATATATACGTGGAACAACTCACTGAAACATGATGTGGAATGCTATGATGTAACGATGATATAATGGGAAGAACTGACAAAGGATTATGAATAATTCTACAAGAAAGCTACATAAATATATGATATGGAAGCAAGTAGATCAGAAGATAACAATACTCATTGACAAAATAGCGAAAGCTACTAAGAAAAGAAATACTTTATTTTGTAATCCATATTTCTATTATTGGCTCTAGATTGTTGCTGGTTGATCATTCTCTTGATCATTCTCATGGTGGCTAACATTTTTGAACATTCTCATGGTCGCTGGGGTGGTACGACGTAATCTAATCTAATCTAGAAATATGTCGATAATAAATGAGCGGATATTGCCTACTTTCGCTTGGGAACCATTAGATGTGAATTCTAAAGTAAAAGTGAACCTTTATACTATCGCATAGATGAAGCCATGAGAACTGTGGCATGCAGGCTCGACAGCTCCACAGCTTCGACAAGGTTACTTCGCCGACTTTTATAAGTCGAGGGCCGCTCAATCGATTTCAAACTCGCTTAGCCGAAAATCTAATTACGTCAATCGTCAATGGATTTTTTTATTTATGCCGTGAGGATATTTTATTATAGGATATTTTATTATATGTTATTTTACATGGTACGTAAACAGAATAGTCATATTATATACATTGACTTGTAGTCATGTAACGGTATGTATGTCTAAGGTATACATGCAGTTACATGACTACATAAATAACCTTTTTATATGAGTACACAATTAGCTTAACAATGAATGAACAATTAACGGTAATGAGGTTGAATTTAAGAAAATATATAAAAATATAGAGGAAATTCAAAATTAGAGCATTTTAAAGAGAAGAGCATATTCAGAGTGTCGCTCTGAAGGAGCCTAAACTATATCGATACGATTGTCAAGATACGATACGATATTATTGTACATAGGACAAATACGTGGGATGACATTATTAAATCCGGTATAGTTTCTAGCTAAAGGAGGTTTAAATAAGTCCGGGGTTCGAAGACTTCTTTTCGTGATATTAATAGATATTTTCTCATTATAAGAGGTATCGACTTTATAATTTAAAATTTTGTATAGGAACACTAAATCCGCCACCTGGCGACGTTTTTCCAATGTGACAAATTTAAAAGCAGTCTTTCCTCGTAGCCAGTCAGGCCGCATTTAAATGACAGTATTCGTAATAACTTCCTTTGAATGGATTCGACTTTATCGGAATAAAATTTGAAATATGGATTCCAAATCGAGGACCCAAATTCAAGATGAGAGCCCGCTAGTGAATATGCAGGATCATGCTTTGAGGATTTTTGAATTTCTTTGTGATTTGGCATGATCAATCCCAGCATCTTATTTGCTCTCTAGACTATATTTTCAATGTATATCTTGAATTTATGTCTGAATCAAAAGTAATTTCTAGGTCATGGAGGCTAGATACATAAGCTAGGTTGTGATAATTTATAGAGTGACCACTGTTTCTACAAAAAAGACATAGCGTTACATTTGAGGGCCATTTTATTTTCTGAACACCAAGTAAATGGGGAATCATGGTCATTTTGTATTTTATGGCAGTTATAAATGATCCACCTTCTTCCAGGAAGCCGACTGTTAAGGGTAAAAATGATTAATTATTATTATTTGATGTTATTTGATGATAGAAATTTGATGATATAATAATTCTAAGCTTTTTTACGATATTGATTTTTAGAAGAAATGAAATATTTTTGATACTTTCTTGGAATTCAAGATTTGACAGTAATTAGGCAAGATTTTCTGTTCATGTTTTCTTTGTTGTAAAGGCATTCTAAAAGTTTCATCGCTGATTATTAACAAAAAAAATATTTATAAATGGTATGAATTAACACAATAAACAATTTAAAAATATCTATGATGAGAACACGGCCCTACATTATTTACAGCTATGATACGACCATTTATTAATTTACACCGTAATGGTATTTCCCGTGTGGCATTCTTGGCGATCTGATTTATCGGCTCGCACCCCCCCCCCCTCCCCTCTAACACCCGTAACGGAATGGTGGAGCGCCGCTCGGCGTCGCGACGTCGCCGTCGCCACGCGTCGCCTGACCCAAATCGCGGGAGGAAATTAAGCGGTCACACTCGCGCACTTTCCTCCTGCTTCTTCCTCCTCGTAAATTTAATATTCTGTTTGTTCTCCCATTATCAGATCGGATGCTACGGCTACAATTGAAATCCAACCGAAGCTATCCACTCTCCAGTCCTTACGCTCACTGAAGCGTAATTGATATTGTGTTACTTTGTATGCAATGCGTGAATGTTATCACGATGCGGACTAGTAAATATATTGGGTTATCGATATTACTCACTATCAACGATAGACGAGAGAAATTTAGGCTCACATATAGGTTGTACGAACAGTCAACGAAAGTTGGAAACTATTCAATTCAATCGGGCCCCCGGATTTATAACCACCTGAATGGTGACATAAGGATAGTAAAAAAGAAAGTTTCGTTTAAATCTATAATAAACGGATGCTGAATAAGAGCGGATGAAGCTGAAAGATTTTTAAAACATTTTATGTGATTATATTTACCATAGTTATTATTTTTATTAATCATTATTTTTTCTATGTTTTTATTACAATTAATTTTAAATATTGTATTAAGAACTTACTTTTTTGTTACTTTTAATCGTTTGGATTATTTTAGAAACGTATCGCCATTCACTTATTTCATATATATTATAATATAGTTAGATTTAAGTTGAGTTAGTTTTAATTTAGATTATTTTTGTTTAAATACGGTAGGAATCATATTATAACACATTCAATGTTATGTATGTTTTTTGTAATTTAAAAGAAAATGTCATTTTATTTATGAATAAGCAAGATTCAAACTAATAAATTAATAAAGTGGTCACTCCTAGAACAAATGCATTTTAGTTGGAAGACGCTGTTGGTCGAACACAACAATGTATTTGTTTTTTTTTGTTGTTGTTGCAATGAAACTAGAATAATTGAAGCACTTTATTTTGTATAAGCTTTAACGTTGAAATAAATATATAAACTAATACGTTTTCCCTCCAGGCGACACTCTACGTCATTCATTCTTTTATATTCATCCTTTCATTCTTTCTATTTATTGTACAATAACGTATTAGGTTGCGCAGGCATTGTACAGTCACTAGCGATATATGTGCGACATTTGCCTGCTTGGTTCCATGATTAAATCTGCCTGAAGCCTGGTCTCATAAAACACCGTAAATAATACATTTAGTGCTAGGGTGTCGTGTCACACGCATATAATTACGGATTAAAATATTTTTTTTTTAAAATGAGGTGAACATTTAAGAAATTTTATTCAACTGAGAAATGGAAAAAGGAGGGTTGCAAACATCCAAGGCACTTTATTACAGAATAAAATAATGGCATTGTGTACAAAACGAAATCGTTGATTTTAAACCGCTACCGAACATATTGAATCGGTATAAAATGTACGTATCCGCACTAACGACATATTTGGATTAAGGACTATACTCGGGCTAGCCCGACACCCCGAGTCGTTTCAACGAAATTTATCGTTATATCGCCCCGAGATACAGTACAGAATGTTGACATAACATATCCATTATCCAACTACGCCGTTGCCCGTTAGAAACAAACGCCTTAAACACGGGACACCGTGACACCGGGCAGCAAGCTGCCCAACGAGTTAGCCTCACACCATAAATACCAAATTTAGACGGATTGCTCCATCCACCAGTTTGATTCCAGGCTCGAAGTCGCATTCCCAACCTCTAGCTGTCGGAATAACGCGGCATTCCGTCACTCGGAAATATCGCGGACCCGTGGCGTCCATTACTCGGCGAATATCACCCGAGATCGGGTGGCCATCGGGTCGTTTCTATGGGTAGGCGACGACAGGTCAACACCTACCCCCGACACCTTAATAAGCATTACACAACTAGACTCCCCCGACTATTCGTTAGTTGAGCAAGGCCGGTAAACCGGCTTGCAGGCCCGACCGCAAAGTGGTTTTCACCGGATTGTCCCTCATCGAGGAGGCTGCCGGATGGAGCTGACACGTGAGTCGGGCCGACCGGGTGTACAAGAGGGTCATATGGCCCGAGCTGCACATACCCCATTAGGCCCCGCACTAACTGGACAGTCTGGATAAATGGTGGATAATCTGCGGCCAACCTCTCGTGAAGGTTTCAACGCAAAAAATAAGCCATCGATAGTCTGCGACTAGTCCGTGAAGGTTCTAATGCAGAAGGTTATTATGGTCACTGGTAAACCAAACATGAAACTATCGCTCATAGTAGAAAAACGTGTGAACTGCGGCTGTCACCAAATAAAGGTTTAATACGAAATGTGCCCACGCTATAGAATTAGGAGGTTTTCTGTTGGTAAACGCGCGAAAAGCAAGCGTTTTGCGATAGATTCAATTCGTAATTACGCGTAAATGAATCCGCAAGCAATGAGAGACAGTATATATAAATGTCTTATATGTGCTCTAGTTTGTGCGTAATCATGAATTGAATATTGCACAAGCAAACATCCAAGCAAGGCAAGAGAGAACGCGACTACAGCAATTATGTATAGGTACGTTAAAGCTGCGTCCGGTCCCGTGTGAAGGCTCCATGTGGAACTTGCGAACGTACAGAAGTATGTAAATGTGCCTTCCTGAGGGTGTGATACTTATTTATCATTTGTATTTGTTGTTATACATATAATACGACGTCACGTCGTCGACGTGTCTGATGAGGTGTGAATTTAAAACGCTTCGGAGTGGTCGAAATATCGAAATCTCACAGTGAAGAGTCGAGCGCAGTTTTTCGCATTTTCACACGCCCTGACTTCCGATCGAATTTCTCGAAACTATCCTATTTTAATATTAGTGTCTTTGTCAGGTCTTGAAGAGAGCTCAAGCGAATCAGATTACAAGAGATATCGAAATCCAAGACGATTTCCACACGAGCGCTATCTATAATAAAAAGTAATCAGCTGTGATAAGAAAATTTGAGATAAGAGTTGGTTTTATCATTATTGTTCAAACAGCACTGGTTGATAAGAATCTTGATACCCAACGATAAATGTACAAGTCACAACAAAGAGATTTAGATATCGCACAACGACACTAGATTACACGATGAACAAGGCAATTATCAGATTGGCCTGAATTGGTTTCAAGTACGCGGTGTAAAATAATCGCTCAATTTACCTGTACGGTCAAAGCGAACTGACTGGACCGTGTCGCCCACTGATTAGAAACGAATTTTCACGCTCGTTTTAATGCTACACCATAAATCCAACAGAACGCATTATAAATTCAACTGCGTTCCAGTTGTTAGTTTTATCGCAATTCTATAAAATGATTGAATGCAAATGTCAACAATGCACGGTCGCGGCGTCTGCGGAATTGATGACATCCAATTCATTAGGAAAGAGAATAGCATTTATACATAATTTTAGTACGCAGTACGCGGCGGTGGTATGATAAACATGTAGCAAAGGCGATTAAGATGAAAATCAGCCAGTCAATCACCGGTGAAAATATAGATACATAAGGTCTTTTATGTGGGAATCTATGCGAAAGCGCCAAAACAATATTTTATTTTATTTTATTATATTAGGAAAACTTACAACTATAATGTCTTGATAGCCAATACAATGTATATCTTAGTCTTTTTTAAGTTTTCACAAATGTGTAAAACATTAATAATAGGACTATATTTTAAATTATTTTAGTAAACGAGAGTAATGAATTGAATTAAATATTAATACAGTCTGAGAAGCGCATTGGATAGATAGCGCACAGACCAGCGGATGCCAACCTGAGGGTAATGAGATTTTCCGAGGTGTAAAGATAAGCACAAGGATTGGATCATCGCTCAGTCACAAAACAAAATTAATTACAAAATCATCTGTATCAATTCTAACAACCTAATCATTAGTAATTAGTAATAAAAAATTGTGCATTAGAAAAAAAATCAGTAATAAATGCTATTACCTAAAATATGAATACAGGCCTGCAACGCAGCATCGCTGGATGACGCGTCTATCCCTATCGGCTCGATCATTGTTCATTTGAGTCAGGCAGTCATTCGCCCGCCGCCCACTGACAGCCTTGCACGTATTGTACGTAACCTGACCAATTCGTGCATGTGTGGTCGCGCGAATTGCAGCTTTACCAACGCAGAGCTGAAGTTGATGTTTCGATGATCCCAGAACTAACAATGGTGCTCGACGCAAGAAATGAAAAATGCTCATTCACAGATAAAATAACTTGTCATCAGTAGTAGATTATATCAGCAAATATTTTTCTGATTTGGAAAATCGATAAGTAAATGCCTGGGTTCTAAGACTCTTTTCAGTGGACGAAGGAATATTTCCTGATACCGAAATTGAAACCAAAGCACAATTCCTTGGCCTTCGCGAAGACAACACACTGAAAATATATTTCGAAAACACACAACTAGCAACATTTTGGCGAAAGATTGGTGGCGAGCAGCCATTATTATCGCAAAAAGCCTTGAAAATACTGATCCCATTCGCCACAACTTACCGGTGAGAAAGTGAATTTTCGACAATGGTAACAATCAAAACAAAATCAAGGAACCGATTGAAGTTGGAGCACGACTTACGATGTGTATTTTCCGAAACTGCACTAAATAATAAACAAATTTTTAAAAATAAGCAATCATTCTTGATTGAATAACAAATTGCTGAAATCTTTGTTTGAATGATTACAATTAATTAAAAATATTATCTATTTTTCGTAATTTAAAAAAATGTAAGAGTTATTTTGTTTTTTAGACTAAACATTTTGAATTTATATCCAACTCGCTTTATGGGTAATAGCCTCAAAAAGGTTGGTACCCGCTGGCTTAGACGAAGGTATGCTGCTGTTAAAAAGATCTAAGTCATTACAAACTTTGTTGAACTTATTCTGAGCTTTCAGAGGAAGGAGTTCTTCCCGTAGTTTGATGCCACTGCAGGGACATGGAGAGCTGTTTGACGATGACTGTCATATTTGACCAGTAACATTAAGGCTAATCCTGCTTAACAAGTCGGGGCAATCCACGGATCCCTTCGCAATACTCATCAGGTACCTATGTTACGTCCGCAATATCTCTTCTAATAGACGGGGTAGACTTCTAATAGAACTCATCTAATATGTCGCATAACTGACATAATAGTTTGAATTATAAATGTTATACGAATAATTAGATAAAGGTCTCAAGTTTCATGTGGTTAAAGTTTTATAATATACTCTTATATCTTATAAGTAATACGAGGAGAAAAATTTATAAACGAGAAAACGAGTCAAAATGGCTTTATGATTTTTAATAACGATTTTTGAAATAACGTATCATCGTGTCAATTTCAGTAAATTGATGAACCCATTAAAAGAGTTTAAAAAGTTACAGATTTCTTCAGTTTTCAGTAAAATTCATCAAAATAATGAAATTTCGCTGAATTTTAATGGAAAACGTATCCTCTCCTAAAGGGTTTCATTTCATTTAAAATGTTCTTCGATTTATTGTCTTTGAGATTATATACATAGGTTATATTGGTCGAAAAACGTTTTAAATCCCATCATAGTGCCTTCTAATTGTTAATAATAATTGTTAATAATTGTTATAATTAAGAAATGAGAGATAATAAAGACCTTTCTGATTCTGATTCTGATAAGCATTTTGGAATTTTTCTACTGATTTTCACCAAGTAATTCATATACCTGGTATTTAGGAGTTTAACAAAATGTGAAATCAGAATGTTCTTTGGATCCTTATCTATTTGTCAGTATATAATTCGTAATATTTCAGCAAATATGTTTCTACGAAGTGAGGTTTTTTGGATTTACATGGTGTCGACTTTTAGTAGAATAGATTATTGTCTATGTACCTACATATATTTCAGCAATTAATGATCTTGATATCAAGTACTTGCGAATCACTGCTTACCTGAAAATAAAGAGAAAATACAAATAAATAAAACTGATTTGAATGCACGATAAAAACTTGGCAGGCGGAAAATACAAGGGTTTGTAACTTTCGGCCAATATGACTATTTTCTTGTATGTACGACTAAAGACTTGTCGTAATTTCTATCTAAACAGATGGATTGACCCCTGGTGACATGTATCTCATTTTACGCTTCTCGTCAAGGCCAACAACTATTCTTTTTGCTATTTCCACCGTTTATTCCGTTTTAAACTCTAAAAAAAATTTAAATGACTTTTTGACGCCATCTAGCGGCCGAGTCGAGTTTGTGACATATCAACGCACCAAAGCCAGGTGGTTCCTTCTTGAGCCGAAAGATGGCACCGACGGTCGTAATTTAATGAAATAAATAAAATATATTAAAGGGGCGATGTTTGTATTTCTTGAACCCATCTTTTACACTAAACGGACCAATAAGCTCAAAAGAAATAGTAAGGCATTTTAAAAATATTCATATAATACATGACTATCGCGGAATTTAAAAAAAAATAGGTTTTTCTTGACAAAAAATGTATATAAAAAGTGCAAGTTTCATTCATATTCACTATAAAGAAGGGTGGGCAGACTAAAGAACTTAAGTATTTGTTTCCGTTTTTTTAGGTTGACATAGGTTTGTTAGTCAGTTCGGTGTCTCGACTTCTTTAAAAAATGTTTGCAATAAAAATAAACAAAACCCAAAAAAATACATAGGTTCTTTGGTCTACCGACACTTATATTAAATATTACTTATTTTGGCATTTTTTTTTAAATTTTGGTATTTTTTTACATAAACTACACATTTTAAACTTGCAGAACCATGGATATTTTTTTAAAATAAAATATTACCGTATTTTTTAAATAATATTTTCTACAGCACATTTCTATTAATTTTCTCATACGGGTTTTCGTTCGGGTCATTTGTATGGGATGTTCTTATGAGATTTGCATGAGATTTTTTTTATATACATCGTCACCTTAATGAAATAATTAGGTCGTCCTAAAATTAACTGGGCACTGCGTATTAGCCATAACTATCAATTGGTAAAAGATCTTTTTTAAACAGACTTAGTTTACGTGATTTATCTTGCATAGTAACAGTCATAGTATCTAGTATCTAGTGCATAGTGCATAGTATCTTGCATAGTAACACGTCGAGACAGTCAGGCATTAATTTCTATTTGGTTTAGATGGACTCTAGGATAGGTGAAACGCCGAGGAAAGTCTTTTCGGACGTTTTCATTTCATGTGCTAGAGTCCATATAAACTACAAAAATATTGTGTCTGTCTGTCTGCATGTGGAACATCAAGAAAAGTCTTTTTGTACGATTTAATGTCGTTACATTGTTCGCACAATTTGTAAGATTTCGCCCCCCCCCTCCCGCTGGATGGGACGTAATAATTCGTCTTATAATATTGTTTGAATTGCTGATTTAGCTGCGTTCAACACATTTTATTATACTCGTAGATACATACCTACTCTGTATTATTGTCATAAAGATTTCTTGTCAAAGGTTTTTATAAGAGCGTAGAAACACCCAACAGCGGGCAGCGTGTAATATATAATCCTGGGGATAAACTCTCCTTCACTGAGCAACAGTTTATAAAAATATGTGTCAACCTTCAATTAGAAACGGAACCAGACGAAACAAAATGATGATGATGTTTTAAGATTCTCGGTTGATAGTACCGCGCAGGCACTGTATCCGGCGCTGATATCGGGCGGTAATGGAGTCCAGAATTTATCTGAAATTGATCAGCGATCTTGTAATGCGTATGTATCGCGGTCATTTATCTTGGCAACTGTTGCAGCGGTCGTGGCCGCGGGTGCGAGCGAGACACCCGCACAGATGGACAGAATGATAGAGTGATGCCTCCTTGGCGCGGCGCAGCAGTTGCGGTTCGATCGCGCCGTAGTTACGCGTTTGTATATTGGATTTGCGATCTCTCCAGGCGTAGCCCACTACTATTGTAGACACAAGCAGCACAGTACACAGAGAGAAAAGAAAGCGCACGCTCGAGTAGCAAAGTGAGGCGGGGATAGAGTGCGAGGGAAGTGAGCAGAGGGGTAAGTAACGACAAACGCCTGTGTTTGCCGTTACGCGGCTCAAGGTTGTGGAAAGCACGCTGTGTTTTTTACATTTTTCTGGGGGTGTAGCGGCCATATGACAAACGCTTGAGACTTCTCTTTCCGCGTATTTCGTTCAAAGCCTCGGATGGCGCTTGTGGTACAATTGTCTACGAGTTACAAAGCTTGTGGTACAATTGTCTGTCTGTCTCGTAGTTATCGTATTACGATTTGTGGTAGCCTCGTTTTGAATTTTGTTCTAAGAGATGCTACTGTCTGTATACTGTGCAAGCAGCGAGGTGAGTAGATGTTGCCGTCGCCCTTGTCCTAGACCAGCGCTATTCAATTATATTTCCAATAGGGTCGCATGGAAACAGTCCAAAGTTTGACAGGCTACTATTTAACCAAACCACTGGTGAATTCGTGAAAGGATGGGAGAGTATCTATGTTGCTTTTAGTTGCGTTCATTTTGTAAAAGGCAGATTTCAATACATCCGTTTACACACACTCAAACATCCGCCTAGATTATCTAGGGTTTCATGGGATATTCGCGGTGACACGGCCAGGCCGCCCCCCCCGGGTGGCCGGGCCGGTGGGGGGGCGGGGGGGGGGTGGGCGGGGGGGGGGGTGGGGGGGGGCGGGGGGGG
>JAOPUG010000036.1:25582267-25593693 GCA_027564375.1 Micropterix facetella | reverse complement strand
TTCCGCAATATCCTGAAAGGGAGGAAGAAACAAACCTCCTTGGACAGTTTTTTTAAACGATCTGCAGGTGAAAATGAACAAAGCGTGACGAAAAAGCGAAGACCAGTGACGAAAATTAAGCGCTTCCGTAAGCACTTTTTCTTTTATTATGTTTTTATAGAATATGTATTTGTTATTTATAAATAAATGTTTCTTCTTGTAAATACATATTTCTTATTCAAAAACACTTAACAAAAACAACTGAGGTGGTTTTTTGGGAGCCGGAACGGATTAATGGCATTTCAATTAATTTCAATGGGGAAAATTGCTTTGAGATACGAGCAATTTCCCAGTTCTTTCTGCACCACTGGCAAATTACTCATATGTACATTTCAACTTGTAGTGACGCCATTAATAATAGAGTTTTGACGTGATCATGTGTTGAGATCCAATGCAACAGCAAAGCGCCTTCTGGAAGTTTTTTATCTTAGTGTAGACCCTACAAAAGAGAATTTAGGTAATAGCATAGATCTTTAAAAGATTTGTGATTTTGTTAAAAAAGGTACTTTTGATAAATTTTGAAAAGTGATTCTAATAATATTATGAGTACCTCCTAAAAATCTTTGATTAGGTACATACAATACATTCGTTATAAAGATCCAATCTTGGAAGTGAACACACTGTTTCTGCAACCGTATGGATTAATTATTAGTTAGACAGTGTTTTACGTCGCTTCTAGACGTATAAACTCACAAGCCTTGTAATTATTGTAATTGAAACGTTTTCTATGCGAAGTCATCAAACATATAATGCGTTTCATAATTATAATTACATAATAATTATAATACTTATAGGTTTAGATTTATTATGAAACAGCTGGCATGGAATGATGAAAGATTTAAAATAAAACATACTTTGTTGAGTCAGCAATAAAACGATTTCAGCGTCGTATTAAATGCCTAATTAAAAAAAAACATATTTAACTTTATAAGATTAACGACTACTTTAATGATAGAGATGCCAGGTGTTATTATAACTTATTTTTCAGATTAATTTCGCTACAGAAAACTAAAGGGGTTGTAAGCTAAGGATGTTAATTTTAATTTCTTACTCTTTTTTTTTCTATTTCATGTGTTCAAAGGACTTGAAAAAAAATGGACTTGGATTGTATCTTGATAATAATAGAACAAAAAAAGGGTTATTACGATGCTTTTTAGTGAAGTTATAAGCGTAATTAGCAAATTATCCGAAAATTATAAAAACAAAGTCCCTAAAAAGCGTTTGTCTCTCTGTTTGATCGCGCTAAACTCAAGAACCACTGAACGAATTCCGATAACGTTTTCATCGTTCATTAGAGCATATTTCGAGGAAGCTTTATCTGTAATTCTATCAATATATCTAAACAGGGGGTTTAACACTGGCAATGTAAGTATTACGTGGATGAAAAACAGCCGTGTGTGTGGATTTTAGACATTTTAGTGCGATAACTAAAGATTGTAATTTAGCCGCTGGACAGATTCTAATTTAGATTGTAGTATTAGTTAGGCCATATTCTGGGAAGTTAAACAAAAAGGCCATATTCTAGGCAGTTAAGCAAAAAAGAACATAGCAATGACCTGACTGAGCAATGACAAGTTAAGTTCATTGAGTCTATAGAAACGGCCAAGCATGCATGCGACTTTAACCCTTTGTATATAACTTAAAATTAAAGTGATGACCTTTTCTAAAAAAAAATCTGGAGATTGATATTGGTGAGTCGAATAGTGCATATTTCAAAGTGGCACGTCTGGTATTTCCCGAGCAAAAACCACGACTACTTCAAATCAACTATTAAAATCAAAGATTTTTCATAGCAACCTATTAACCCTTACAAAAACGCTTACTTTTGTAGATGTCTAGCGTCTCAGGCATCTAATGTAGATAGAATATGTCCTTTACAGCGTGTAGTTGTCATCATTGGTTGAGGGGTTATTGACGTTGGAAGCCTATGAAGTGATGTACTAAGGACTCGTGCTTTCGAGCCTACTATCAAGCGGCGAGAATATTTCTCCCATCGACAAATTTACAAGGCTCTTTCGCTAGTCACGTCAAGACATAAACTTACGTGTTTGCACCAGGAGGTAGTGCAGGGCATTTCTGCATTTTTTTTTCAAAAGCCGATGCTTCTGCTTCTGCTATTCTAGAGAATCATGCTTCTTTAACTGCTACAAAAAGCGTCAGGCTGCTCAGGTGCAGCACGGCAAGGTGGTTTCTTTCTTTCTATAGAAGCTGTGCGTACTAAATATATGTTTCGACACAAGGACAGGAGCGAATTGCGACTACAAAAGAAGCTTATTTCGAAGCGCATTAAAACGCTATATTCAAACAAGAAAAAAATTTATGGAAAAATAATAAAAGTGATTTATTATGTAAGGAAAAGTTTTATTTCATTGGAATAAAAAAAACGAAAGGAAAAAAGGATATTTTTTGTAACATTAGGTTAAATTGTGTGATAGCTTCACTATCATTCTAGCGGGGAAGCGTCTCTCTAAGAATTTTGAAGCTAACCTCTCCACTTCTTTTCGGCGGCCGAGTGAGAGGGCTAACAGACAGCGTAAGGCACGTGGATCGCAACTCTCCCTCTCAATCACAGCAGGGTATGAGTAGTCTCTCTCGCTTGTCGCTCGGCCGCGGGGTCTGCAGCCGCCCGTTCGCCTGGCAAGCGGCGGAAAATAGCGTGTAGGATGCAGCGTGGTACTTCACTTTCTTAAAGCGCGCTCATTTTTTTCTAGCCCGAAGCACGCTTCAGTAACAAGCTTCATGCTTTTTGATACAGTACTGCCAGGAGGTAAGACTTCCACTAGTAAATCTATGCATTTTTGGAATATTGCCAAGGTTGTTCAACTCATAAATTTGTTTGTATCCCTAATTGGAGTATGCAAAATTTGGCCTGAAATTCGCCTAAAATTTCATTCGATTTTTTAACCTCATTCCAAACAATAAAATTAAAACTCTTCCCGAGTGAAGCCGAGCTTGTAAAATATAATGTACCTATTGTCTCTTGCGCTCATCATAGGCAGTGCCGGATTAAGCCAGCGCGGGGCCCGTTGCAAATTCTTTCAACCGGCCCATGGTTTGCTTTAGGTTGTTAAGTTAAGGGTGTAAAATAAAACAGAAATGTTACAAATAAACTTTTCTGGATTTAATGTGGGCAAATTTAGAGATAACAATATTTATATCGATTTTTCTGAGCAAATCATATTCTATATTCATCAAGGTGAGGTGATTTAGACGTTCCCGGCCCATCATTTTTAATACGCTTTAATGTTGAAAAAGGACGTTGATCGATAACGATGATCATGAGGGACAAGTTAATACGCAATTATCTATTAAAAGTTTATAAAATT
Source organism: Micropterix facetella (assembly GCA_027564375.1). NCBI lineage: Eukaryota > Metazoa > Arthropoda > Insecta > Lepidoptera > Micropterigidae > Micropterix > Micropterix facetella. Next base: position 25,590,328 of record JAOPUG010000036.1, on the reverse strand, counting down.
GCAGTTCCAGAGTGGACTGATACTGATGTGCAGAAAAATACTGTAGTCCCCGGGCTACATCGTGAATCATGATCGAGCAAATTTATACAAAAAGTAGTAATTTGAATGCATAAATAAACGTTATGTCTAACTTATCAATCAGCTAAAATCTCAAAGAATTATCAAAACTAATTAGTGCGATGACAAACAAAACGCGTCGATGACAGTTGTAGATTTTGGTTCCAACGTCTTCCATTGGTCTGTTGTAGCGATAATAATTTTACGCTCAGGCAGACGTGGAGGCGCGGGGCCTCCCAATGCGCGGGGCCCGTAGCATTTGCTACTCTTGCTACGTGGTTAATCGGCACTGATCAGCACTGGCAGGTATGCAATGTACATAATTATGTTGAATAAATACTTTTTGATTTGATTGACTTGATTTAATACCTACACAAATACTTAGAAAATACAATGAAAAAAATGATTTGATTTGATAAGCCTTAGCTTTGATGATTGTTTACATAGGTACCCCTGGAATTCATTCATCAAGTGACAGTAGCGCGCGAATTTCTTTCCGTTGATACTGATAATATGAAGGATATCTAAAAGAAAATCTAAGACCTCGATTACACGCTTCTTTCCCAACAAAGAAGCGAGGGGTCGACATAACGCGTATCACATCCAAATCTTTATATCGCAGTGGGCGTATTAGAAGAGTTATCAGCGGAAAGATTAGTGTTAATGATGCTGCGGCAATTATAATGTATTTTTTTTATCAAAATGAATTCTCGCGATAAGGCATCGCATTCGAACCGTGCGAGTGTCGGATTGTGGAGCGATTGTGCCTCCGCAGTTTGCTATCTCGATCATCGCTACTCTCGTTGATTCAAAGAGACGTGGCTACTTAATTAGTGAGTCTGGGCAGCGGCAGGAGAGCATTGTAGTCATCGGAGGAGACAGTGTTGACGCAATACCGTCTGTCTGCCTTTGTTTTTGCAACACTGCAAAATTGTGAAGCTAAACTGCCGATGCAATTCATGCAATCAGCAAACGGGCTTGCTAACAGGGGCGTGCGGTAGATTGAAGTAGTATAATATGCTGCAAGTCTTCGAAATACCGCCCCTTAAATGTTGTTTCTTGCCGTCCCTTAAATACCTCCCCTTAACGCAACATTGAAATGTGGGTTAGCAGTTTGGAAATTCTTGAATTCAACAAAATCACCATTTAAATTATTTATAAATAGATGAAAATAAATGATTGTTTACTTACCTTCAATGGGATTTATTTGCCATAAATTTACATTGTCCCTTAACTTTCGACTGGGCTCTAACACATAACATGTTCGGCACTTTTTATAATGGTCGTCACTACGTCAATTTCACTACTAATGCACAGCACAGTGCAGCAAGTCCAAGGTTTATAGCAATCGTTTCTCACGAAGTACACTAAATTTGAGCACTTTAACGAGAGAAGCAAACAAAAGGACGCTTTCAACGGACGCCATGTTGGTTTGTCGTTTGTGGAAACCCGTGTGTGAGAGAGACATATCTATGTTTTTATGCCTGTTTAGATTATTTGTCTCGAAGGTGCCAATAGAAAATAACGCAAACTCCATATATCGCTTCGGATGTATGGGCTACGCAAGGCTGGAGCGCTCGCCAACGAGAACATGCACCAACCGAAATCAAAGGGTGAAGCAGAGACATGCGATAAATAAAAAAATATATTTAAACTGATGAAATCATAATTAAGATAATGGGATATTGATAAATTATGCTGTTTTTCCACAAAGGCATGCCAATCAAATATACCTCATTAGATCCCCTGGGTTGTGTATAATATAAGAAGCAAGCAACCCTCAATGCAATTTCAGAGTGGTTTTTAGAGTCAAGTAGGTCATATTTCGATGGCTTTCTGAAGAGATTGTTTTATTTTTTGTTTTGGTTTAATGGCTTTGTATAAACATAACCTATACTACATACTCTCATAATAAACTAGTTGTTGCCAATATACATAATCGCATAGCATGTTGCGTAATTATAGCACAAGAGATTTAGGCCGCACTTAGAACAAGTGTATAATTGTTCTAAGTGTATACTTATTCTATGTAAGGGTGGCCTAATATATTGTGTAATATTGTTATTTAAAAGTTAAATAAATAAATAAAATACTTCCTGAATCTCAATTGCAATTAATTGCAGCGACCGCAAAAAATACCCTGGTGTACAATATTCAAGAAGTTCATAGTAGTTGTAAAAATACCGTTGTCTTTTGACAACTAAATTTCGAAGGACTGTATTTTAATTTATAATAATCACAACACATGGCATAAGAAAAACACATACTGTATCTAGAGAAAGGTACCAACTATTGCTAAATATATCCAGTTATGGCGATTTAAAATTCCCGCATATATCATACCTGTTAAAGTCGTAGAGATCGCTATCTCATGTAGCAACGAAGTTATTAATTTTATGGAGTACAAAAAAGAGTGCGGTTTTCTAAGGCGGTGGCGCTTAATTTAATTCGTCAAAAAAGGCGCGATAAAGCTAGTGACGTGCCGTGAGAAGGACGGCGTATTTTTTTGATTAAGACATTATTAATATTATTTATTCAGTCAGCCGCTGACGTAACAGGTCAGTCCGCCGGCCTAAAAACCGGGAACACTCCATTTTAATTAAACCATTCGTGTCGACTTATCTCGTTGATTATCGTTCTGCCCGCTTCATTATTAGATCGATTCGCCACGCTCGCGTCGAGTCGCCTCCGCAGGAAGGAAATGAATAGTTTACCTACCACGTTACGTTTTAGGATTTGTCGAAGAAAGCCAACTGCCGGAAGCATCACACGTCCATGTCTCACCTTATAATTTTGGATATTTTCTTGAATTGGGTTACCAGCAAACAGTAATGCCAAAAAAGCTCATTGAAAAATGTAAGTTGCAAACTTAGCCTCGAGGAAAATACGTATACATTGAAAAAGTACTTATACGTTTCTATAATGCTAGCTATGCACATTTAGTTGGTTGCTCATTTCTTTAACTTATTTTACAAGACTAATTATCTGAATCACTTGAATAATAAATGATTCTAGATATAGCATGATATCAGTGCAGTTTGTGTCATTTGAGTCTCATTACCAACCCTTTTATAGATCGTCTGTCTTTTTATGTACATGCTGTAAAATAAATACAGGGAATTGTTCATTTAATAAGTCCATGTACAAGCTATGCAAAAAAATGCTGTAAGTTGGTAGCAAAGTATTTCATTATTGTGTAGAATTTTGGCCTAAACTGGCGACCAGTTCGTTCACAGCTGTTGGATGAGTTATTCGACCTCAAGTGGGCTCTGCAATTGTCTTCGTAAAGGCTACCGCAAACAGGTTGCTGCAGACATGCTTGAACAAGGCAATTCGGTCTCTACATTCCTGAAACGCATCAAAACGGACGAAAAAACGAGGCTTTATGAGTTTGAGATGTAATCCAGCTACTAGCCTAGGAATGGCGATTTGATAGCGAGCCGAATCCGAAAAAACAACGTTAAGTCGCTCTAAAATGAAAACCATGTTGACTATTTTATTTGACTATCGGAGTCCACTTAAGGTTTCTTCATGAGCTGCAGGGCAGCTCAAAAGGGCATATTTGCCGAAAAGGGCAGATTTGTCTAACAAAACTTCGTGGGATGCACCACGTATGCGTTATCCCATATGGATAACCAGGCAGCTCTTTTATCACTAGACTCGGTGCAAAATTAGTTCAAAACTGGTGCAAAACTGCGTGGCACCTTTGAACTTTCTGGGCGAAAAGAATAGGACTGTTCTGAGATGGGTTCCCGGTCATGCAGGGATCGAAGGCAACAAAAAAGCCGACGAACTTGCTAAGGCGGCAAAAGAAACGTTAGACGGTCCTGAACCATGCTGCGGAGTATCAAAAAGCCTTGCAAACCTAATGCTCAAAAACTTTTGTTTAGAACAATCCTTTAATCACTGGAATACCAGTCCAGGCTTAAGTCATTCCAACGCGCTAATCAAAACTTACGACCGTAAGACTGCCTACGAGGCTTTAGCACTAAGTAGGAACAATTTACGCACACTGGTGAAGCACTCACAGTATACACTGTGGACTGAATAGACACACGTTTAACCTCAACACATAAACGAATTATAGTAGGTGGCGATCACAATAGACCAGATATGGACGCAGTGATATAAGGCTCAACACAGCCCCAACACAGCAAATAAAAAAAATGTCAGATATGGACACGGATTTTTGACCAAAAACTCGACCAACCGCCGTATTCACCATATTATTATATGACCAGATAAACATTATAGTTGGGCACAACAAGAAAACTTTCCACAAACTCATAACATGAGATGCATTGAGGAAATTCATAGAGACTTCAATATTATTATTATATTATTTCTTTCAAATATACAACAAAAACAATTTAAAATGGAGCATAAGATTAAAATGGATTTCAAACAAATCGATATAATTATGTAATACTAAAATAAAAAAAAATCGAAATGAATATTCAAATAATTAAAAATAAAATTAACACGAAAATAAATTAAAATAATCGGAATCAAGCAATATTCAAACAATGAAAAATAAAAATAATATGTTATCAAAACAAATTACAATAATAATAATTAAAAGTCAACTTCAAAACTAAAAACTAATTGATAATAGAGCGAATAATCATCATACTTATAATTGAAATAAGTTAAATTTACATAGATCCCTAAAAATATATTATTTTGTACAATTTATAAATTCTCAATAAAAAAAGCATTTTCTTTCAACAAATCTCTTAAAACTTTCTGGAACGACCTGTGTTTATGAATGTCTTTTATTTGATATGATAAATGATTGAAATAATATGGCCCTGTGAATTGGATGCATTGCCTAACATTATCCAAACTCACGTGTGGTAAAATAAAGTTATGTACATTTCAGATGTTTTGGTATCATTTATTTTCTGTATGAAATTTGGTTATCTGAAATCTGAAAATTTAATACGTTTTTCATTTTCCAAGTAACATTTTACTAAAAGTCTATATATACATTAAAGTGATTTTATTGGCATATTGGTGTATGTTTTTCATTCCAATTAACATTAATAGCTATAATTCGTATCACTCTCTTTTTTGTCAAATAAACAAGGGTTCCCTGTGACATACATAATAACTTCCCAAGATCGCAATACCATAAGTATGATCCTGATATTATTATAGTAGGTAGCATAGTCAGTACCATAGTAGGTAACTACAGTACAATCCCATCCGACTGTTTCATTTGACAGAGGCGCAGCGGGTATCGGTAACACCCCGAATGTAACATCGTATCTGCCTTTTTGCCGCTGTTTTATGTACGGCGGACATTAAAAAAGGCCCGCTTATCTGCCCTGCCTGTACACCATTTTTTTGGCATTAGCATAACGGTAATAATTAACTTTTTTAGTTCCAGATAAGTTCGCGTTTATTAGGGTAACGCTGGCTGGTTATACGCTGACGACGATCGTGTTATGTTACCATTGGGTGAGGTTATTACACCTCGCATTTGGGCTCATTTGTTTGTCGGGTAATCTAGGCATTGCTGACGTGTGCGCTGATGGGGTGTCTTTTTGTGAGCGGTAGGATAAGAGATTGCATAGAATAGATGCACTAGAGTTTGAAGTTTTGTGCATCTATTTGCTTGCAGTTTGCTTCTGTGTACTTTCTATAAACTCAAGTATCCTTTGATAGAAGAATTTGTTTCATCTTATTTTATTCCAGTATTTGTTTTCTAGAGTCGCTGCATTACATAGTGGTCACTCACGACGAACCATTAGAATCATGCCATCTCTTTCGTACTTTCGTCTTACTGAGTGACCGCAGATACTGACGATCGGTCGCCGAATTTTATGGCCCCAGTGACCACTTTATAATGCGGCGATTATAGTAAGTGACGATCTTTGATTGCATCGCCGCTCCATATTTTCAGGGAAAGGGAAATAAGTAAATCAATGCAGAAACTGCAAGGCTTATGTATTAGATATACAATTTTAAATGCTGGGAAATTTTCTGATGTGAGCTTTTTGCAAAATTTTGCTGTAGGTAGTTTCCTGCCATTAGGTATATATGAGTCTGCTGTGTCTCAAATTCTTTTAAGGCCAGGCAAAAAGGCCATTCCCTTGAGGGTGATGTTAGCAATATTACGAATCATTCTGCTATAAATTATAAATGGATATGTAGCCAAAGACCAAAGGTACGATGTAGATAAACATCTATACAGCTATATGTTCTATGTACAGTGTACAGTCAGTGTACAGTCTATGTACAGTCAGTGTACAGTCTATGTACAGTCAATCGACTATTTTTTTCAATCAACTAACAAATCATGATTAATTTAGTCATGACTAAAGTAATCGCGATTGAAAATTTTAATCGACTAAATCAGTTAGTCATTAATCATCAATCGTCAATTTCAATCATAGCCTACTTTAACTAACTTGCTCTTTAGATGCCACATCTCTTTAATATCTATTGGTTGAATGTAGGATATTGTCTACGTGGTCTAGTCTACCTTTTCTATGATTTATGCAAAAAGTTTTTGATTTGATTTGACTAACCTGTACAGGACGGGATGTTAATTTGATATATAGTTAAATGTGGCGCGCCTGAGGCGCTCGTCAAATAGATCGAATTTCGATTGAAACTAATCAATCGTTAGTCGCCCCGCCATGACTAAAATAATCAATCATTAGTCACAAATCACGAGTAATGTAATCAAACGTTAGTCACCAATCATTAGTCGATTAAATCTTTCCCAACACTGCTCTCCTGTCATAAAATCATTTCACGAAAATATTTACCAGAACCGGGAGAAACGTAAATATTTTTTTTAAAAACACGAGTTGTGTTAGACAATTTTCAACACTGTATGTGTAGTGATTCGCGCTATAAAATTAGACAAGTGGAGTTATCTAATTGTTGTACCACCTAGACTGCGCTGTGAGACACAGAGTACTGCAACGTTTCACTAAACAATGTGAAATTAGCCTGTTTTAGTATTAAAGTTGGACCGGGTTTAAGCTTATCAAACATTGTTAAATCCTAATTGGAGGTCCATTTCAGTTATCTAGCCTCAATACCGGCTCTACGCATTGACCCATCCATCACCAATATTTCCAAGCGCCAATATATAGAGGGGTCGCTTGCCCGCTTTGGCTTGCGCGGTACATTTCAATGGATCGTGATAGTTTTCACTCCGACTTGATTATTAGTAACACTACGATGCCGCGATGCTATTTCTAGAATGGAGCCGCTCGATAATGAATCATCTAGGGAGAAATATCGACTCACTCAATAATGATTAGGAAAATTTAGGGAGTAATTAAGAAAGTGGGAAATTTATGAGATTAGAAACAAGGAATTAAAACTGTTAGAATCCTATTTGAGCAACTTACACAAGTGACAGAGGTTCAGAATAGTATTATCAAACCACGGTCTACTAGACAAAGTTCCATCCTGGGGCAATTTCTTTTTATTGTACATATCAATGATATTTCAGATTGCACGATAGCAGATAACGACGAGATTTTATTATACGCAGTCGATAACTGATTTTTTAGTGATCGAGGTTCGTACACCATGTTGAAGCGGGCTAACGATACCGTGGAAAGACTAGGCAATAAGTTCAACGAGAACCGATTTTCCCTAAATGTAACAAAATCAACCACAATAGCGTTCTCTCCTCGACTGTCAAAATGATAAAGTCAGTAATATCTCTTATGATGGAGAGTTACTAGAAAATTTCTAGGAGACTGAATTCTTATGATTATATATAGACACTAAACTACAATGTTCTAGCCATCTTGATCAACTAAATATAAAGTTGAGTAGAGCTACATTTGAAAAAAAATATGCGGATATGAAGTCGCAAAATCTGTATATTTTCCCTATTTTCATTCCGTATTAAGGTATGGCCTTATGGTCTGGAGAATGGTGGCAAATGCTGTAAGGATATTTCGCCTTCAAAAAAGAGCTGTAAGAAATGTATCTTCCATAACATCTTGTAAACTGTATTTCGTCGAATCT
>JAOPUG010000036.1:25382438-25393613 GCA_027564375.1 Micropterix facetella | reverse complement strand
ATTTTACAACCCTTTTGCTGCCCTACTATTCCCACCCCCACCGATGAACAGCTGCCAGGCGCTTTAATAACGATATTATGGCACAATAACTAGAGGTATTTCGTTGCTTTATAAATTGTAACCGTTTTTCCGTGGCTAGCTCTTAGACCAATAGTTCGTGTAGGGTTGCCAACAGCAACTTAACAAGATTGTCTACGCCTCTTGAGTCATGATTCCCTTGTCAAACGATACTATGTTTCCATTTGTTATTCCATTTTAATCGATATCTGAAATCTCTCATTTCTCTCGTACGTTTTGATCAATACTATAATTAATTATTCTTAGACTATATGTTCGACGTCTTCGATGAAGATGTGGTGGCTGTTTTAGTAATTAATGACTCGAGGAAGCAACAAAACGCAATGCTCAGGATCTTGCTTCTATAATGTCAGCATGTAGTAGTCATATGTACGTTTATATTCGGACACTTGAATCACGTTGGAACTTCAATTTACCGTTTTTTTTCATAATTCCCATAAGGAACATGTCGATATATTTAATCGAGTAGTGGACCTTCAACAAACTTACTTGTAATTCAAGAAAATAACGTTTGGATCATAATTATTTTGTATAAAACCGTAAGAACAAAATGGTAGTGTAGGGACAAATCCAATATTTTTCTTATTGTGAGTCTCGCTAACATTTAAAATAAGGCCATTTATCTGGAACTAGTACTCTGTCATTGAAACCGTTGTCAGCTTTAGTCGACAGTGAATGCATATTTTCACACATGTTAATTTTAGTCCAACAATGCAGCGTAATGCGAAATTATTAAAATTTACCCACCTCTGGGGCTGGGTAAACTAATTGCATTCACTAATGTAGACTTGTAACTGGTGACATTTGAAAAGTCACCAGAGCGAATGAATCTGTCAAAATGTCATTTTGATCAGATCACAATGATCAAAATGACAATTAGTGAAAATTTAGTGGTTGTTCAAGACTTGTGACTTTATTTTCGAGAAACGCATTTAATTTCAAAGTTGTACATATAGGTGGACATTTAGTGGTGAATATGCTACTTGTGGACAACGCTAGTTACAAAAAGCGAGACGCCGCTATTGACATTTCTACGTGAAGGACAGTATGATAACAATGACATACGTTATCGACGAGGTGCATAAGTTCACGTTGCTTACAATTTTTGTTCTATCCTTAATTGCTAATTTCTCAAATTAACGCTTGAAATGTACTTAAATGTAAAATGTAATACCATACTTGGAATAGTTAGAGATCGCACTCCTTTTACTACACCACTTTATGGCACATAACGGCATATTTGTAATTTATTTCTATTATTTTTGAGAAATCGTCAACAGGGCACTACAGAACTCGGACTAGTAAGGCGTCGGCGGGCGAAGCTTGCTTTAGCACGGCTAGTACCATTCTAGTACTAACGTTCAGCGGCGCATATTTCCCTTCTATTAGCTCTCCAGTAGTTTACTGCTCCATGCTTGTAACTATCGAAAAATGAGGCCATGATACGAAGAAGAATTCTGTTTGCCCCAATTAATTTGCACACCACTGTAAATATCAAGATTCTGGACGGAAGAGGGAATCATCTAGTTAAAGGTTTTGTCATCTAGACAAGGTTGTCATCTAGACAAGCTTGTCATCTAGACAAGCTTGCCAATGAGCTAATTTAATGTCGCTACCTTGAAGTCAATTAATGCAGAGAAACTGACAATCCTTGAGTACCTATAATTGGTAAATGATTCGTACATGTATCATTTGGTAAACGTCAATATATGTAAGTATATTTGTGACAAGATGATTATAAAAGAAATGTATTGTCTAAAACTCAAGAATGAATTTATGTACATGTAACTTTCATAGACTATTCAAATCCTGAGCGTTTCCATTAACGATATCTCGTAGAAATCAAAACAAATTGCACGTTTAAATCGCGTTTATTGCCGTATCACTTCAAGATATTTGTTAAACGTCAATTATAACGATCGCCTTTTCTATTATCAAATGCGAAATGCTTGTTAGTTGATGTAAGATTTATAGTGAGTCGAGTGAGGTCTCATATATCTTCTCGTATTTTGTGATATGGGGTTCAGCTCCCTGAGAAAATAGTGTTTTCTTGTGGCAAACGCGAGCAAGCAGAGCCATAATATGTGTTACACCCTGTGATTTGTTATCCTCCATATTTTAGGGACCTCTGAATTTTAACCTGTTTGTGCTAGAATCGCTTTGCGATTTCCATCGAAATAATACATATGCAATTCAAATCGGTGAGATCCACTCACATGATAGCAGAAATAAGCTCAAATACATGCAACCCCTTCGCCCAAGGATAAACAAATTTAAGTCTACCAGCATTTATAGGAGGCCTTGACTTATATAATAAACTCCCTTGCAACATTAAAGCTATTAATGACAATTATAAGTTTAAAAGGCTGTCAAAAATATATGCTTTCTTAAAAAAAATATTCTCTATCAAAATTTTAAATAATAGCAATTCTTACTACGTTTTTATTAAATCGCTTTCTTGTTTGTCTGTTCGGTACAAATTTTGCAATCGATTTTCAACTAACGTTCCGATATCCGATCATGCCCAAATTTTGCACACACCTTTAGTTCTGAAGACAATAAATACAGTATATTCAATATTACGTTAGATCCAATATGACGGCCACCACAATGGCGGATTTACTTTATCTTTCCAATCTCATCGATATGGATATCAGAGAAAGGGTATGAGAAGTAGAATACAATAATCCATGTGACGTCAGTCTAAATCCAATATGGCGGCCCCTACAAAATAGCAGATTACTTTTTTTCTACAACCCCCTCGACCATGCTATGTATCTATGGTATACTGCTTTGTAAATATTTCTATCAATGTTAAAGAAATTGTAGAACAATTTTTATGAATGAACTAAGATATGATTTATCAGAAATAATATCGCATGCAGACGATGCGATACGATACGATAGCCGAACGGAGTGGCTGCCTGTCTGTTAGATACCTGCACGTGTATTGTATGCTAACGCTAATTGGATACAGATTTTTATCGCGAAAACAAGAAAGATAAAATGAAAAAGATAACATTCTGTTCTGACTTATTAAGGCAATTCTCAGAATAGCGTTAGATGAAGCGATATGAATGGTTTTTATTTTAATCTTTTTATGCCTCCTCAATCTTCCTCGACCGGCGATTGGGCCGAGATGTTACTTAACCTAATCTTTGGACATCACTTGTGAATATTTAATTGGCGGTCGTGACCGATCAATATCTTTAAAAAGCTAATTATGCGCATAAATAAATTATCGGTTTGCTATTTTTATATTATTTAAAAATGCTTTATTATTATGGATTACTGTAAAAGATAGAAAGTTATTAGAAAATTTTCAATGGTTTAATAATATGATAACGCCCTTATCGTGACTTGAATTAAAGTGAATAACCATTAATGTACCAATCTATAATTTTATTGCCACAAAGCAACAACATCTAATGTAGCCAATACCGACCTTCAGTAAAAAATGGTAGATCTTCATTAAAAAAACTGAATGTCGTATTTATCACTGATATCTAAAAAAAATAAGAGGATGTGAATCCGGACATAATCGATAAAAAGGTAACTCTTGCATTAACTGAAGACAAAAATTAAGCAGAACCCCAAATCCAGCTATCAAATGTTTAAAATCGAGAGTCAAGTTTCACATCATTTATTTTCTCCGGGGAGAGGCCCATCCGGGGCTTCGTTAACCCCTGTTTGAACACTAATTGGAATTTAATTAAATATTCATCAAGATCGAAATCAGCCCGACCCGATAATCCGATCCATAAAGATAAAAATTAATTGGATACGCTTGTTACCCGAAAACTAATCACGACCTGCGGGTTAACGAGAACCACCGATATCGGTAGGTAGGCTCGCATTCACGTATATGGGCCCACATCTTGCAAAGATAAATCACCCGCTGATTTTGTGATAATGATAACGCTCGATGGTTGAATTGAATATTGTACTGGAAGTATTAGAATATGTTATGCAGGTTTTGACATTAGAAGATAATAAATATAGTATGGAAAAAAAATCAAAGTCTGCGTCATTCAATTATTGCTGCAAAATGTTTGCATTCACTTTATTTTTGACATAAGAATGTATGACTATATTACGACCTAAGAAAGTATGACGATAGTACAGAAGGAGACTTCACTGGCTGACGACCAGAGAAAGGAGAGCTACGAGAGTCCTCGGTTTGCTCTACAGAATCTTGGAACGGACCGCTCCGACCTATCTCATAAGCAGGTGCAATGCTCTTTCAGCTCACGGGCGCCCTCTGAGATCGGAAGACAGTCTACTTCTCTCGATCCCTGGCCACAGTAGTGATTTTTACTCACACTTAGTCTCCGTACACGGAACCCGTCTCTGGAATAATTTACCCGCAAATGTAAGGACAGCATCGATTTGGTATTGCTTTAAACGCAGGCTAAGACAACATTTTAAAGCAGGCTCATAAATTTATCTCTCCCCTCCCCTCCCTCCCCTTCCCTGCGTCGTTAAAGGTTTATTGCTTTTTTCCTTTAAAAAAATATCTGTTTAATTTTCTGTTTGATTTTAATCTTTCTGCCTTTATTAGTGTTTGTAATAATAATAATATGTTAAAAAAATACCGCTAAACATGTTTTACCATTAGGCTATGGTTAGCTATAAGATATTGCTTCAAAGAAATACGCTCGCCGATTTATGTAAATAAATAAAGTGTTTATTATTCTTATTAAAAAGTGCCGAAACCAGGTATCTAATAAGTCCCATTGACTACGAGGGCGCCTAGAGCGCCGCACCGCTAGTGAAACGCAGCACAAGGATGGGTAATATAACAAACGATATACTCAAAGACATAGACTCTTCTTACGAGCATGAATCTGTGATCGGTGACCCTCCACAATTATTAGTAATTTAAAGCATAGTAGTATAAACATTTTTCTGCAGAATATCCGTAGCATAAATTGTAACTTTAACACTATTTTAGCGTTATTCAGTCAAATAAATGTCGAGATCGATATAGTAGTGCTAACGGAATGCTGGGTATCCACTGCATCGTCCATTCCCTGAATATATGGTTTTAACTCTCGCACAACTAACAAAACTAATGTTCTACAAAATAACGGTGTAGCTTTGTACATAAAGAGCGACACGACGAAAGTAATGATAGAGGAACCTGATATTGTAGATTCAAACTGTCTTATCGCAAAGATAAGTAATGATACTGCATTTATAGCTATATACCGCTCTCCCTCATACCATAACATCACTATTTTTTTACAATCACTTCGTGAAATTTTAGCAAAATTGTCCTCATTTAGGAATGTTTTTGTGATTGGGGATTTAAACATAGATAATAAGCCCCAAAATATAGATCCAAATTCATCTGACTATTTGACCGTTGCCGCTTGCTTAGGCTGTTTACCCACCCATCAGCTTCCAACCAGACATAAAAATTGCCTAGCTAAAACTAACATCCCTATAAAAACTTGGCCGTGGTATACGACCTACAAAACTCAACATTGACTCCTTTCTACAACACACATGACGTCAATAAATCAGCAAACTACTTTACTTCCTCACTAACAAAGATCATTGAAGCCAATATTCGCACTATACTGCTACCACGACGTAGAAAAGTGATTAAATCCTGGATAACATCCGGACATTTACGCTGTATTAGACATTGTGTTGAACTCCTTAAAATGTTCACCAGGACCCCAGACAACGAGACTCTTAAAACAGCCTACTATAGATAACGAAACTTTGGCACCAAGCTATTAAGGAAATTAAAACGACAATATGAAAGGAAAGTAAAAAGAAAAAAATCATAAAAAGTCATAAAAAGAAAAAAATCATTAACAATATTATTTACATGAGTAATACTAAATCCTTTGCCCAACAACTTATTGCAAATTCAGCAACTGCGGCAAATTCATTTAACTCAGCGAATCGATTTAATTTTATTATCAAATTGCATCTTTCTTCGAGCTATGAAGAAAGCCCTAATTCATCCTATCCACAAAAATGTAGATAAGTTGTATTAATAATTACCGCCCTATCATCGATCTCTAACATTCTAGAAAGACTAATTTATAATAGACTTGTAAAATACCTAGAGGATAAAGGACTTTTAATATCTACCCAATACGGCTTCAAACCTAACAGATCAATAGATGATGCAGTAGATGAACTCACTGACTACATTGTAAAGTAAATGGACTCACAAAACAAGTGCTTAGCAATATTCTTAGACCTCGCAAAGGCGTTTGATACTGTATCGATTTCAATTCTACTTGAAAAATTACACATACTAGGTATAAGAGGCCTTCCGCATAATTTACTAAAAGATTATCTTTCCAACAGGACTCAACATGTAAAGTGGATAGCATAACAAGTGAAAAAATATGTATTGAATATGGTGTTCCACAGGTAAATATACTATGACCTCTGCTATTTCTCGGTTATATTAATGATTTTTGCCTCCTCCCCCTTCCCAATAATGGTAAGATTATATCTTACACAGTTTTATTCCTCAAAGCCGAAATTTGGAGTGAGACATTTAGACTCGCCCAAGCTGGCTTCAACTCTGTCGCCCAGTTGCTTAGAGAAAACTCATTAACACTCAATACAGACAAAACAAAATACTGTACGTTCTCCTGCAATACACTTACTCAACCAGCTCCGAATACATACACAATATTAGCACATCACTGTTCAGACTCGATAGAGAACGCATGCGTATGCCCTAATTGGGCCTAATTTAACAGCACAAACACAATTAAATATCTAGACATCATAATTGATAAGCATCTCAACTTTAAAGCACATATAGAAACCCTTGCAACAAGAATACGTAAATTAATATATGTCTTTAGTAACTTAAGGCACGCCGCAAGCGCCAACCTGCTTAAAACAGTTTATTTTGCTCTATGTCAATCTTTGTTAATGTACTGCATAGCATCCTGGGGCGGTACACATAAAACGACCATGTTGAGTTTGAAAAAAGCTCCGAGAGCTATTCTGAAAGTCAGCACGTTTCGCCATTTAGCTTCCCGACGGTTTGAACTTCTTGCTAAATGTGATGTCATCTCTGTACGGCAGTTGTTCATTTTACTAACTATTACTAAAAAGCATTCCCTAATACTTTACGATCCTGCCCTCCAATCTAGCAAAAGACGAGCAGGTATTGTTTGTACTACTATACCGTTTCAAACCGCACACTCCCGCAGATTCTTTTGCTTTCTTGGTAGTTTTCTGTATAATATAATAATTTTCTTTTTATGGATTTACCCAATGAATCAAGTGAAATGCAAAAAAAAAAACAGTACAAGACTGGCTAAAAGGGCAAAACATGTAAATATACTGAAAATCTAATATTAGTTGTTAAATAACGAGGCAGCATTTAAACTAGAGAATAAGTAAAATTGTAGGTAAAGCTCATTTATTGGTATTATACATATTCTTTTATTTTAGTACCAACCCACATTTATAAACTAAATACCTAAAACACAAGTACATTTATGTTACTCATTTAGGTATCCCATTGATTACAGAACTTCAAACCTTAATTTATATTCTAACTTAGTAATAAATAATTACTTTTTAAAGTTTGTATTCGGTAACATATATGTCAATATTAGGTATATAAGCTTCATGTATTAAGGCTAAGTTTTTATGCAGACATAATTTTATATTATTAATCTTATCTATATTTTGGGGCATGGAATTATCATGCCTTCTTAACATTCTCTTCATGAAATTGATATTCTATCTACAATTTTGTGGAGTGGATATTACAAAGGTGAGAAGTAAAGAAATCTCGTGGGAGAAAGAAATTAAATTGTGTGTAACATGTGTATGTAGTTGTAAATATAACATATATCTTATATACCTATGCAAAATATAACAAAATAAATTTAAAATATTAAATTTTGGCCATTTACCAATAGTTTTGCATGGACAAGAGCACTATTAATTATAGGTACCTTTTTATATATTATTATTAAGTATGTATTTCTGTAGTTCTTCATAAATAATTTACAATAATGCCAAACAAGCTAAAGAAAAACACTACAGAGAAAGTGAAACGGGCAACCCTTAAATAGGTACCATTTTTTAAAATTTTCACATTGCTAGAATTAAAACAAGTGTCAAACCATAGTGACGTTTGCTTGGTGTTATCGTTATATTATCAGCTATTTACCATAATACGAAAACGATATTCTTTTTTATGAAAATGTGTTTTTTTATATTTTCGTATTCTACGCATGTCGCCGTGAAATTATGCTAAAACATAATTTCTGTAACTTAACCTCACTCGCAGATCGAAGGTCGTACCTAAATTTATCATTAATAATTAATTAAATTTCATAGATCTGGTCCAGCTAATGGAATCCCATTATCATTTCCAAAACAAGATAATGCACGCTATTTTAATGTCGCACGAGTTGTTGCGACAATGAACGGGCGGAACTCATTTCTAAACGAGTTGTACCTTGTAGAAGAGTTTTAACACATGTTCTGTTCTATATTATGCTATTTCATGTTATTTTTCTTTTCAAGCACCTTGGACGTCGCCTGGCACTAATTTTCACACAACTAAAACGCCTGGCAATATTATATTCGAATTAAATATATAATTGGCTATAATAACACACCAAACACAGAGCTCTATATATTGCACATCTTTAATTAATTTTACAACTCCTTTGCTGCCCTACCACACCCACCTTCACCGATGAACCGCTGCCAGGCGCCCGGATCAATTAATAACGATATTATGGCACACTGACTAAAGGTATTTCGTTGCTCTATAAATTGTAACCGTTTTTCCGTGGCTAGCTCTCTGGCTATAACAACCTTTCTGAAGAAGGGGCCCTCTCTAACGGATATATGTGGTGACGGGGTCTGATCGCAGTGTATCCTGGTAATGCAGCCTATGGACTCAGAGTAAACTTCGGAAGGATGCTTATCTGATGCAATCTCATGGTCGATCTGCCGGCTCATTACTCAACAACGAAAAGTCGGAGGAGTTTAGAAGCGTAATGCGACCTAATAAAGCGGGGGTAGTTAGTACCTTATGCTATCTATTCTTAAAAATTATACGTTGACCAGCCGATCTCAGGTGGCAAACGGGGCAAAGGGTGCCTCGTATTCGTGACATGTTCCAGTAAAGAATTGCCGCTTACATAAGGTAGAAGAACGCGGAAGCGACTTCGAGCCTGCTACCTGGCCACATCTGGGAGTGAGGGCGCGAGGGTGCCCCATTTGGCTTGAAAATTTCTATCTCACTCACAAATTCAGATCGCAAATCATTCTACTATTCACCTACCTTATTATAACTTAAATCAGACTAATTTCGGTTTTAATTCCAAAACTGAATTTCTTATTTTGCGGAGCGACCGAGATGCCAATCGATTTATAAAAGCTGAAATAACCAGAAGTATTTCCGGAAGTTGCAACTGCCCTCACTTAAAGATCGTCGACTCAGAGACAACCTCATGGCAAATAATTTACATTTGTTGCCGTAGAATATATTAGTAGCGGCAGTAGCTCTTTATTGTGCATTATTACATTATGGACATACATTTTCAATTATTCACATAATATCACACATTGCCCAGAGAGCATACCACATTTTGATTTTAATGTCGGTAGAGAGCGTACACAAAAACATATATTATTTTTATATTGAGGACATAACTAATTTGACGTGATCACAATAAAATCAAAAATTAATCATTGTAATATGTCTGAAAATATTCAGAAACAAAAAAATAAAAAAATAGTAACAGATAAAATAAGTAATAATTAAAATCATCCTTAAAATAACAGAATTAAAACACGAAATAGACAAATATATGTGAAAACTCAATACAACATTTTATAACAGTACACTCAATATTTTGCTGGTTGTTTATGACGATACCCTTCGAATTACCGGTAAATAATATTGATGATGATGATAAAACCAGTTAACCGGTTATTTTCCCGTTCCAACTGCCCATACCTCCGACTGTCATTTGAGTTGAGAAAGGCAAAGTGTTGAGTTGCAACTCGATGAAAACCAAACTATGGCAACTCCCACGGATTTTTGTTTATTTCATGTTGATATTTTTATAAATATCTTTATCTTTCGTAATATTTTTCTATATATTTCATTAAATAATCAAAAATCTCTGATTTTATTTTTCTGTTATTGTTTATTACATCATGAGTTTATTTACATCATGGTCGCAGACTTTCCGTTGGAAGATGTCGTCATAGAATTATTCACGTCTCTATTGTCGGGTAGGAACCTTTTAAATTTCTTTATATCATCCCTTTTCTTGATATTTATAGCTCTTTTGTGAACTGGGTAGGTACTCCAGAGCTTTCGGTAATACTGTAGGTCCACAGTTTAAGTGCTCGAAGTTCAAACGTATGTGTTACAAAGGCCCCGATGTGTTCTGACGCTACTACAGTTCCGCTTTAATTGGCCAAAGGTTTTTTTAATCGGACTTAGTTTACTCGAGTTATCGTGCATACTAACAATTTTCGCGCACTATTTCAAGACTTGGCCACTTAGGTGGCCGAAGTAATATATCCCAATATAACTGGCAGTGCAATAAACTTCACCGAATACTAGATCTAGTACTCAGTAATGTTAATTGTGAGGTCAAGGGTAGCCCGACTGCCCAAGTACCTATTGACGAGTATCATCCAGCGCTTCTAGTTATCGTCCTGGTCTCCATTAAACCACTAAGGTTAAATCTTCGGGCTATTAAGCTATTTGATCAAGCGGATTACTGTGTGATTAATGAAGCCCTTTCTAAGTTCGACTGGTCTTCTATTATTAACAGATGAGATATGGAAACAGCGACAACACACTTTTACAAGATCCTTAACGACTTACTTGAGGAACATATCCTAAGTAAAGGGTACTAAGGTGGCATAGTGGTTAGGTCGCCTGGTCTTACGTCATAGGGTTCCGGGTTCTATTCCCAGCTGGGTCACCATTTTCCGTTGGGATAAAATTAAGGGAATTGTATTTCAATCTGTCGATCGAATACAATAACAAGACACACACTTACACACATGTTACCCGCACACATACATATAAACAATTCATAGTAGGGTTGGTTGTAA
>JAOPUG010000036.1:25234319-25248320 GCA_027564375.1 Micropterix facetella | reverse complement strand
TTGTTCGATTTCTACACATTAATTTATTGACAGCATTGTATACTTACATTAAGGATTCTTGTATCAAAATAAAAAAATATATCATTTCTGACAGGTAACTGTTTCCAATTTAGGTTTATTTCCACATTAAACCTAGAAAATATATTTCATAATTTCTATACAAACATTCCATCCTAAATTTGTCCCAACGTAGCCAACTTCACTTTGCTATACTCTACCTTAAAATAGTTAGAAACAAAACCCCAATCTATGTATACTGCCTCATAAAATAGTCACAATGCCGCGATCACTTGGCAATAATTCGAAAACATAGACACTCTGGTTTTAAAGGCAGCTTTGTCTATTTAACTGCAGCTATTCAGAATGATTTAGGCAGAGATTTATAGGTCCAAATTAACAAAAAACTGTTCTTACAGCAGTGCCCTTGTTAAACTTTTGTCTCTTCTTTCTACACTCTGACTGACTCACTGTGATTCTGCCACATCCTATACCTATGCAACAACATCCGGGGCATTCAGAAAAACAGTTTTTTCTTTTCTCAAACGGAGGACGTCCCTCCTTGACACAGAGAACTTACATTATTTAATTGCATCTGCATTTTTTTTTCTATAATATAGTTTATCGTCAATAATGATATGTATATGTATACGTCAATAATGATATGTATATTATATGAATTTTTTTGTACCTCGATGAAAATAAATAAATAAAAGTTATTCAGACGAATAAGCATCACATTCCACTGAGAAATTTAGAAAAGATATGTGATATGTTAGAGACCATATTCATATTCATAATCATATACATTATATTTGCATAATGGTAAACAAGTCAGCCAAGAAGGTAAAGGTTTAATTAAGTGAGCACAAATGGAGCTGCCATGGAATTCACCGACCCGACTTGGGCCCATCATACAATGTGTCATCCGCTTACAGTATCAGCTTAGCTCGCAATGTAACTGATGTAATATAATTCATATATAGAAGGAATAGTGTTGCCCAAACGTGATCCCTGTGGTATGTTTATCGCTATCTCGCTCGCTATGGAGATGTAGTCGTCAATAGCGGTTACTTGCTGCCAGTCGCATAGAAATGAATACATTAGGTTCGAGACGAGTTTCAGTTGAAACTATACTGTTTATATTTCTAAGCAGCAGGTCGTGATCGATAACGTGGAAGGCCCGTGACGTCACAAGAAATGGTGGGGACACGTCATCCTGCTGGTCGCAGCGACGGTCGCGACGGAGCGGGAATGAGATAATTACCCGACATTTTTTTCACTACCTCAGATAATTTTGATGATTGAGATGAAAGAATTTTATTTTGCTTCTTACGATCATAGCTCGAGCATCAATCTTATTCTCGAGACGCGCGATGGCGGCTAATATCTCACTTAGCATGGTTCTCTTTGACTTAGTTCTCTTTAGGCACAATTTCGGTGAAACCAATTAAATATCACGGAGCGACTCATACAAATTAAGTTTGCGTTCGCGCTTCGCACGGTACTGGCTCTGGCTCTAAAGCAATTGCACCACAACCAATATGCCTATCTTCCAGACGGATCTACAGAATCGATGCTGCCTAATGTAGTCAACTATAAGTGCTGGTCAGATTTCTCCGACCACCTATCTGGTCACAGGTTTGAAGTCGCTTGCGTGGCTTATACCTTTAGAGCGTCAATTCTTACCGAATTATCGCAGATCCGAGGAGTCCTTTACTCGGCATGCTCACCCGAGATTGGGTGGCTAACGGATCGTTTCTAAGGATAGACAGGTTAAATATCTACCCACGCTCTATAGAAAAGCATAGGATAATCAGACTCCCCCGGCTATTCGTTTATTGAGTACCGACCAGTGCATCAATCATTCAGGACCGTCCTCAAATCTGCCGCAGAGCGGGTTCACTAGGTCAGTCCTTCCTCGGGAAGGCTGCCGGATGAAGGTTGAACAGTATCGGTTCGACCAATGATAACAGAAGCTGGCCATCAGGCCTGAGCTGCACGGCCCCATTAGGCCCCAGAGCGGAGACAGAGGTGGAGACAGCTCAAAAGGCAGAGCACGGACGCTTTCTCAGACAGTAGGAAAGTGGAGCTGGACTTCAAAAGAGACAAGCTGAAAGCCAGATCAGCCGCGACTATAAAGTATAATTACTACTCGCTTTCTTCACATCAAGATCGGTTACTTCAGTCACTTGCGGACGCACGAGAGGGCTGAGCAGCGAGACGTCCCTAAATGAACCCGAAATGTTGTAGCCAAAAGCGGCTAGGTGGACATCATCAAATGTTAGGAACCACTGGTCTTGCACAATAAAATATGTATGATTATTAATATATAATCTTTAAACTCACCCGAATGTGCAGCCATTGCTCAGTTCGAGAGTACTTGGTTTCTCGCCTGACGTTTTCTCCTTGACATGTTCATCAATTCGCTTTGGAGAATAATTAACAACGTCCTTGCTCTTGATCCTCTTCGATCGGTAAATCAGCTCTTTGTCGTACTCCTTGTCGTTGATCATCTTGTAGAGCTCGAGCTTCTTTCGTAATTCTAGAGCTTTCTGCTTGATGGAATCGGAGCTGTCACAGACTGCCGACTCCTCAATCGGTTCTGTCTCGAGCAGTCCGATTGACGCTTGGATTTCGAAAGGCAAATTCTTGACGGGCGGTAACTCAAAGCATTCTTCAGCGAAAATTGTTTCGCATTCGCCCCGATTGGCCGAGTCGTTATCCAGCATCGTCGATAAGATCAAAGCAGGAGCATCGAGTGCATTCTGGACGGTCTCGACTGCGTACTGTAGTGTATTTGTTAGCGATTTCGCCATAATGTTTTCCGCTGTATAAATAGAAGAAAAAAAAACACATGAATTAATAGTCTAGGGGCAAAATAATAATATAATCGGCCCTATACAGTGACACCTATCAAAACTACTGGGGATGTTTCAAAATTCTAAATTATATGAAGCCAAGTGTTTAAATGTACACGATATTGGCACGGAGGGGTACTTTGGATGCGGAAATTAAAATTGTAAAGAAGGCACGGAAATTCATCATTAAGGTCATTTCGAGAAAGCCATTCCGCTGCAGCTCTGATCTGTTATTCATTGAATTTAAGGAGCGTGATGCTCTTCAACTATTTATAAAATATGCTGTTTCGTACTCCAAAGAGACGTATCCGATCCTTTATTAAGGGAGCATCAGCATCCATCCAACAGAATTGTAGTAAAAGGCAACCTATCCCTGCTTGGTAGAAGAACTGATTTTGCACAAAGGCATGCTACATGGATAAAGATACTCTATCAGATCACCCAAGTTTGTATCCAATACAAAAAGCAAGCAAGCAATTTCAGAATAGCTTTTAGAAAAAAGTAGGTCATATTGCCATGGCTTATTGAAGATATTCATTTATTTTTTTGTTTTATTTTATTACATAATCTAAATGAAATAATGTCAAATTAATATAACTATTAATATAGTACAAAGATTATAGTACATACATCATTATAGTATAAAGATTAAGTCACCCTTGGAACAAGGGTATACTTAGTAAGGGTGGCCTAACATCTTTAATGCTCACATAAATATAACTGTAAAAGCGGCATTTAAGATCCTTGGCCTTGTCCTGAAAAAATCAGTTAATTTCTCGAGCTCCCAACTAGACAGAATGCTCTTCAACCCTTATTTGGAGCAAGCTCAGACATAACTGAATCGTTTGGAGCCCACACGAAAAATTGTATATATCACAGAGAGAAAAAGTACAGAAGAAATTTGTCAGGCATTTATATAATAAAGAATTTGGAACCTGGCTATCCTCAAATCTACTTAACAAAATTTCTTCTGGGCATGGTCGTATTGATTATGTTGTCATTGACAGCGTTGACATTGACAGCGTTGTCATTGACAGCGTCGTCATTGACGTCGTTGACAGCAGAAGTCTCTCCTGTTGTTGATGTACATGTTAATGAAAGGGCAAGTGAATAACTTGAAACTTCTATCTCGGCTTAGTTTATTTGTGTGTGACAAGAATAACAAAGTGAAACAGCATAATATGTTTCACAATGGTTACCAAAAACTATGTACAGGAAGGCATCTTTGCTGAACAAAGCAGTTGAATTGTTGAATGAGCTGTATGGATCGGACAGTGTGATGGACCTCTTTCATCTGAACATATGTAATCTGTCATGATCTTAAATTGCAATTTTATTATAAATATGTATTTTGTTTTTTTTTTCATTTTTTCTTCAATTAATAAATATTTCATTTATTCATTTCAAGACTTAGAAGAACATACATGATTTCTTAACCTATTTAGATCACTAAATAATAATAAAAAATAGTGCTAAATTAGAAGTAACTACCTTAAAATAAGTCTTAGATTTACCCCTTCACTAGGCATAAAGCCTGTGTCGAGGAGGTACCAGCAGTTTACAAATAAAAAGGACAAGAGATGGCATAAATCGCCAAAATCTTTACCTAATTAAACATTAAAATTATTTTAATCTAGTAAATGTCTACATTTATTAATTACTGTACCTGATAATAACCTAATAATGATTAAATTTAATGAAATAATAAACTATTAAATTGAGTAATGGGGCCATTAATCGCTAACATTTTACCTAATTAAACATAACCTAACTAATAAATGATTGTATTATTTACGTAATATTTTTTAAAAAATGTTCTTAACTTACATTAACCTAACCACAATTACACACACACCATAAACCTCTCACTTGATGATAGTCCTGATATGCATACCTTATTATATTAGGATAATATTACTATTAGTTTTATACTGTAATGTGAAGCCATTTCTCGCACTGCGACCTAGATTTATCGAGAGAAAACGTTGCACCATTTTCCCAAATACTGGATAGCTAACGTCAGTCTGTTGCAAGTCCATAGTCAATTAGGTATAGCCGTGATGCTGTAAATACGTAGTATCGTTGGCCGTAACATGTCCTCATCGTACACTCTGGTTGTCTGTGTTTTTGTTTAGTTTTAGGTCAATAATCTTCGATATTTGACAATGCAACTTTGTTATTTCTATGGTAGTATTTTGGGACCATTCTTATATATAGCTATCGTATGTCAAGTATATTAAAGTCGGTAAATAATTGTTCCGATGGATAACGGAACAGTTTTTTATTGATCACTCTAATTAGGGCCTTTTGAGCCCTGATTAGGGGATCTAAGATAATCTTTGCCGCCCCGCCCCATCCTAATGGTCTGTAAGTAATGATAGATTGTGCCAGTACGAAGTAAGTTGATTTTAGCATAGATGGGCTTAAAATGTTCCGTATGTTCTTAAAAATGTATATCAGCTTTCGGATCCGTGATGCAGTCTGGTCAATTTCAATTTGCCAGCGCATGAACATATCGATTTGAATTCCTAAATATTTGACATTCGCGATATGTTCCAGCGGTTGGCAATAACAATTCGTATTGTCACAGTTGTGTAGCATATACGCCAGAAGAAACTTATAATACCGCTTTTTTCTTTTCTCATTAAACTATATCCCTTTCTAATTTTAGAAATCTTTCAAATTAATAGTTCAATCACAATTTTTCATTTATTTGCGTTTGTTTCGCTATGTTCGTCGGTTGTTTACTACTTCCTACATGTTTTTTCGATACCCTATTAGGGTCAGGCCAACTTCGCACATAGTCCGGCCCAAATAGGGTATCGAAAAAACGTGTGGAAAGTTGTAAACAATGCTATGTCGATCTAACTCGTTGCTTATCATTTGTTTACGTTTTTTAACCATTGGCATCGTTCGTTTAAGCTTTTTAGAAATAGTTGCTTTGTAGAAGCAACAGAAATAGTTTAGTTAAACAAACGTAAACAAATGATAAACAAACGATTACCAGTGAGAAAACAACAAATTTACAATGGGTGGGACTGACCCTAACATTAGACTTCTAATTTAAATGAAAAGTAACGACGAAAAATGTGGATCGAGGTATACTCAAACGTTGAAAATGGCCAAACAAGCATAAACAAAAGATAAACAAACGATTGATATTGAGAAATTACATTATTAATGGATAATAACATCTACATTTTATTATTCCATTTTAAAAAGTAACCTAAAGGGGAGGATATAAGTGGAAGCTCCAAAACAACACATATATAATCAAAATAAAAGCTATAATTACAAATCTTTCAACTATAAATTTTACACGCATAGTGAGAAGAATATCTAGGTTTCATTTAATTTAAGATTTATTTGTGAATCTTGTATATCTTATTAGATATACGTGGAGAAATATCGATAAAACTCAGATGCATTTATGATTAGAATATGATTTCTAAAATAACATATCCTTGTGTCTATTTCTAGGTCAGTAATTTGGTTGAATCCTCCAAAAGAGTTTTAAATCTTTCAGGCTGCATTAGGTTTTCTGTGGAAATCAGCAAAAAACCGGTAAAAACAAATATCCAATAAAACCAAAAATATTTTTCTTTTTTGGAATTTTATTGTGTAAACGTGTACGCTCTAAAAAAAATCAATTCATTTGAGATTGGTTTACGCTTGAAAACAAATGTTATAAATAGTTTAAAAAGTCACACCTGTAAAGCATTTTGGAAGTAAATCTCGTAGTTTTAAGGCGCGGACTAATCACAAAATCAACAAATAGTAATATTTTTGAAAGTCTAGTGCGAAGCGACAAAATTAATTATTCGGCTAAAAAATACTGTCGGTAGAAAAAGACACTATAAAGACATGACTAAATATAATTTTGTTAAAGTAGTATGGTTTTTCTACGGAAAATAGCAAAAATTACTACTAAAAAAAACTTGGCATCGAAATGCTCTCAATTTTCAGCAGCAACATTTTTTTACGAAATTAATAGCCTGATTGGAGGTTTACATTTATAACCGGTTATTATTTTATTTTATTTCTATATTTTGATTAATCCATTTTAAAAAACCTCCAAATGATTACAATATCAAGCGCAGTAAAATTTCATCATCAAATATGATATGCGATTTGCAGCTTTGAATGGTAGCCGTTAAGATACACAATCGAATACAGGCGATTAAGGGCGTTTATATGCGTTTAAGGCACGACTATGTCAGCGCCTTAAAGAGTTTTACACAACTAGAATATAAGCAAAAATAAGTCTTTGATCTTTATCTACCAACACATACATAAATTAAACTGCAATATTTTGTTGTATTGCTGCAGAAGTGACACTACGAAATTATGTTTTTTGAGGTTTCCTGTATCCTCTCTTTAAACTTAAATTCCTGGGTTCTTACTTTTTCTATGACTGCGCCCGATATTGCGGTATATATGTTAAGGTTTTATATATCAGAAACTAAAAAATACCATAAAAAGGGAACACAGAAATTTTCATTTTACGCTAATTTTCAACAAAAAAAATGTATTGCTGGAATTCTCTATTGTTGAATTTATCGTTTGGTTTGTGAAATCATGATGTTTAGCCTTATCCATATGAGGTATCGAATAAACATGGATAGAGGTATAAACAAACGAGCAAAATAGTTAAACAAACGATCTAAATATAGAAAATGTCAACATTCTATTTAGAACTCTCGGACGTCTATGCAGCACTAAATATGCAAAATATGGTTTTTCATTCTAAATTAATACGAATAAGTAAAACCATATAAAATATGTAAGAATATCAAAGGTATGCGGCCAGTTTTCCATCTTCCAAAGAGTACCAATACACTTCCTGATACTACCTAGTAGGTAATTGCCGCAAAAAATTACTGTTGTTGCAGTGGTCATTTAGCTACGTCCCGATTTTTTAATGAATTACAATCGTCGGCGGTAATCAACACTGTTATATCGTAGAACGTCCTAAATCTCGAATGCAAAATAACCAAAATGAAGAACTAATTAAAACGCATTGTCGAGCGTACGATGGGTGGAGATCTCGACGCGGGCGCTCTCTTTATTATTGGTAATACGCAGTAAATGTTATCACGCCCTCCGAAACTTTTTTGTAGTCGGCATGCAGGCAACAGTATCGGCGGAACAATCTCAATTCAATTACGATGCGGGCGCGATAAGCAAAATACATTTTGAAGGAACTAAACCACCTACTCACGGACGGCACTAATATCGAAATTAATATCGCCGTATCTTGTTTATAATCTGAACCGATGCGGGAGGAGGCGCCTCGCCGCGCTGAGGAGTTTGGCGCGGGAGTGTCGGGCTCGTCACGACCCGATCCAGCACTCCAGGGTTGCCAACTTCTCTAGGAGGGAGAACGGTTAAAGCATTAACAGACGATCGAATATGGTGCCCTTCGCACCGCGACCTTGGTATGCTCCGGACTATATTCGATCGTGTAGCGAACGGTGCGCCTTACATTATTATTATTAACATATGTGCGGTTGGTCCGATTGTTTGCACATCGAACGTGGTGCGCTCCGCACCAAGACGGACGAAGCACCGAACCGTTCGGCGCTTTAGTCGTAAATTTATCTCCGAGTGCACAACACGTGTGTAGTGCGCATAAAGTCCGAGTGCGAAGTCGTAAATGTTACGGAAAATGTTCAGCAGTCACAGATTGTCTCATAACTGTATCAGTTTTAATGATCTGTGGTTTCACAAGATTCGACAGTTCGGCGACTAGTTCAGGACTGAATCGAAGATATATTCGAAAGTCTTCACTATCGAGATCTTTGATAAGTTTCATATGGCTGTACTCTTGTCTGCCTTTAAGATAGATTTTTGCCCATTTTTTTCTTTTTCCGTTTTATTAGTGGCGGTGATGCGATAGCGATGGTAACCACAACTAACGCGATTTTAGTTTTTTATAAATCGGAGACACGACCGTCGTGTTCTCATGCTCAAAAACGACTAGACAGTGCGACAAACTGTGCTCTCGTCTGAGCAGAGCGCATCGCTCAGTGAGTGGTGCGGTCGCACCTAATTCGACTGTCTATTAATGCTTTTAGACCGTCATTAGATGTCATTACTCATTTGCTAATTAACCCTGTTATAGCCGCGCGGATTACAATTGTAAGTATAAATAAATCCAGAGAAGCATCGAATGAGGAGCAATTATACAAAATTCAATATCCACTTCGGGTCAAATGGAGAAAACCACCAAAAACGCGATTTGAATATTATTAACAAAAGGAAATCAAAAATATTAGTCATGTTGCCGTTGACCTAAAACCACCAATAAAGTAGTCAATAGACAAATAAAACTGTATAATTTTTGCTTCGATCTCTGATTAATTAAAAGAAAAAAAAATATTGAAGATATGTTGTCGTTGACTTAAAATTGTACTTATTGATAAATTCCAAACCAAATGTG
The DNA here is from genome assembly GCA_027564375.1 of Micropterix facetella. NCBI lineage: Eukaryota > Metazoa > Arthropoda > Insecta > Lepidoptera > Micropterigidae > Micropterix > Micropterix facetella. The sequence goes on along the minus strand of JAOPUG010000036.1, from coordinate 25,239,020 downwards.
TTTTTGGACCAATAAAGTTGGATAAATTCGTTTTTGCTTGAATTTTGCACTGAATGGAACTCTCGTAAGAAACCGATTGACGGCCATGACTGATCGTATGCGGCGGTCTCTGATTGGCTGGCGGGACATATTTCCTTTGCTTAAATTGCCATTGGTAAATAAACCAAGGAAACGTTTGCATCTACTTGAATTGACGTTTTTTTAATGCATGCCCAGTATGGGATTAATTGATTTTTGACTGATTTCCTGTTTTTTTATGCCGTTATGGCTTACCCTTTAAACGTAATATGATCTTCCGTTAGACGTATTTTATTCTGCTGAACAAAGTGACAATAATACCTAAATCATTTTAGAAAAAAAACGATTAGTTTGCTTTTGTTTCAACGCTCCTCAAATAGTGAGAGGGACGTGACCTTCAATGGCCGTCAGTATTTTTTTTTCTAACATACCTACATCTAAAGTATCCCTATCAATCTAATTGTAACCATGAATGCAATTGTAAGTAATGAATTCAATTAAATTAAATTTATTCATTAGTATTACACAAACATGTCGCTTAAAACTAACATTCATTGAACTGATTAATCATTATATTATCATAAATCTATATAAGTTTATTTGTGAGCGTGGTGTAATTAAATCTAAAATATAATTTTTCAGTGGTTACTCAAAAATACAGATATCCATTTCTGTTGCTGTTAATTAGTTATATACGTAATGAAACTTTATCAAAAAAACAACAGTTCTGCGGGATTTTCGTATATTCCGATCTTACAACACCAAAACGCAGCAACCACCCCCACCTCAAAAGCATGGGCGCTTGTGCTTTAAAATTCTTCTGGAAATTCCAAAATTCCTCTGTATATTCTGCGGTGCAGAGCTCAAAAGATACGGCCATCTGACGCTAGCTGGGCCGCATGCTGCAATGCAAATTCTAGATCGCAGAGAGCCAAAGGACCGCACCTCAAAATTGAGGACACGTGTCGCCTAAATATTTACACTTCTAGTTGAGATCTACTATAAACGCGCACTGGCATGCTGCTAGTGCTCGTAAGCTATCCGCTGCAGTCCCTCGCCATGTAAATACTAGCTAGGGAGTTTCACGCAAGGTGCCACCGTGATCTAGAACAGGCTCTCCGGTATCAGCTTTATATGTAAGACTACACTCGGGCGAGCCCTTCACCCCGAGGCGTTTCATCTAACCTTGACTTATATCGCCCCGAGATGAAACATACAAAATTTGGACATAACATATCCATAATCTACACTACTGCCCGTCAGAATCCAAAGCCTTACGGCGAGGCCCTGGGAATTGACACCCAGCGGGCAGCCTCACCCCCTAACTACCAGATTAGGTCGGATTTCTCCGTCCACGCGTCTGGTCCCAGGCTTGAAGTCACTTGCGCAACCTCTACCTATCGTGATAACGCAGCATCCCGTAACTCGGAAATATCGCAGACCCATGGCGTTCTTTACTCGGAAAGTCACCCGAGATTGGGTGGCCATCTGGTCTTTTCTAAGGGTAGGCGACGGCATGTCGACACCTACCCCCGCGCCTTAAGAAGCATTGCGTAACTACACTCCCCCGGCTATTCATCAGTTAAGTAAGACCAGTAAACCGACCAATACATCAACCTTCCAGGACCGCCCGAGATGTTACCCCAGGTGCGACCGCAAAGCGGGTTTCATCGGATTAGTCCCTCTTCGGGAAGGCTGCCGGATGGGAGCTGAGCCGAGAGTCGGGCCGACCGGTGTTATAAGATAGTCATATGGCCCGAGCTGCACAGCCCCGTTAGGCCTCCTCTCCGGTGTGAAGAGGAGAGGTCTCTTGCCGCTTATAAGAAATATACAAATTGAGATGTAGCTCATTAAAGGTACCTACTCACAGAACAGCGAAAGCCCGCCGTAGGATGAGTGGCGCGGCGGGCTGTTCTGTGAAGGTATCAGTTACTTTGATGCATGTTTTCTTTTGTAAGTATCTTTTTGTGTTAATCTACTAAAAATTGAAACACTACATAATCAATAAGCTTTTTTTTATAGATGTTGTCAATATACAAGAGCCATTATAGTTTCTCTATTTTCGTTTCGTCTCTTTTTTTGTTAAACTATTATCAAACAAGCTGGTCTGACCGGACGAACAAAATGATATAATACAGATTGTAAGAAAAAATACTCTGCCCTTAAGAGGAAAGGTTGGCAACGCAGGCCAGGACTCACCTCCCATGCGGCCTCGTTCACTGTCTCGTCGCGGCAACAAGTCAACGTACAACATTCAGCAACATGTCAACAAGCGAAGACGACATTGAAAACTCTGACAGGACACAGTCAACACCGTGCTGGTCAGAAGTAACCTTATGATTTATGAATACCGGCACCGTTGCAGGTGGTTGTTTTTTACGCTATGGAAACTCAACAGAGTTGGTATAGTAGATAGACTCTAACCTAAGATATATATTTCAGTTCAAGAATAATAATTTAATTTAATATTTTATGGAGAAAGATGAAAAAAAATAGCCACTATTTGCTTATATCAGTCGGTTCTTAAGCAATGGCAGCTACAATCCATGCCCGATTCGAGATTTCATTATCGATCATAAGGAAAACGCTCAATGAAGTACAGGCTAGAAATGTTTGTTTTAGGTAATATAAATGTATTTTTAAGTTACGCTATGTCCACTTGGGGAAATAGTAATGCCTGCTACAGAGAATTCTTATTCAAAAGGAGAAACGTCAATATGTATAATTACAAATTTGAACTGAAAGAAACTTTGCAGAAACACTTACAAACGGCTGAAGATTCTTACATTAACATAATTGTAACTTTTAAAGCTACTAAATGATTTCTACGAGAAAATGGCCGGACCAGATAAATTGTCACGCATTGAATACATAAGCAAAATACCAGAAACCAAATTAAAAATAGAGTGCCAAATTAAAAATAGAGAGACAAGGTAGGTACTCAATACTCTCCGTATTTTCTTTAATATGTACCTTTATATTTTAATGACATCACAAATAAACGTATTTTCAAGAAATCATTTTACAGAGTTCCTTATAGAACGAACATACATTGTATACTTTTGAAGAGTTCATACATTTTGACGTGGCCGATATTATCAAGTACAAATAGTAAAAACTATATCCAATTAACTTTTAAAAAACGATAACAATGCTATACATGCACCATTAGCGAGAATTAACACAGTTTATTTGATACATGAGTGAGTACCTACTCTATATTTAAAATTGATTTCTGGATTTTTTATATTATAATGTATAGACCGATTACAAAATCTGGTTGACATCTAGATAAAGTGACAATGCATCACTATTCACACACACACATATTGGTTGTAATAATCGCGATTTTCAAATTCTTCATTTTCTACCTATCATTTTAAAATTTTAAATATCAAACACGTAGACCATTAAAGAGGTGACGTGCAACAAAGTTATAGGGATTATTCTGAAGATTCTATAAAACTTTGGTTTTCTATTCTAGCATTAATAATAATGGAGTTATGAAGTATTACGTTTCCAGTTTATAATATTTTTAATTCAAAACTCACCGAAAATGTCGATAACGACGTAAGCGAGGGTTGTAGGCAAAGTCCTCACAATTCTAAGTCACATTTCTATATTTTCCTAGGATAGGTATTAAAGGACTTATTAATTTTCTAAATTTTGGAAGTTCGCCACTTTGAAACCAAACGGCGGATATTTCTCATCAGATTTTAAAATCTTGGCATTAGGATGAACTATTTTTGTATGTAATTTTGTCCTAATTGGTCGTACAGTTTCTTAGATACAATTGGTACACACACACAGCCACACACACACAGACACACACACACACAGGCACACACATACACTCCCACACACACCCACCCTCACACACATACGTACACATCCTCACAAACACACATATGCACACACACAGCCACACACATTTTCCAGAATTATCTTTTTTGGATTCCCAAGATTTCAAAACGTGGAGATCCGTTGCAAACTCGAATTCTAAATTTGGCTTGAAAACAAGACTTTTCCTAATTCCCTACATACTTCGTGTAATACGATGTATTTTTTAAGAAAGTAACAAAGAGAATAAAAGGATCATTATGCTTATAATACAATATACAAAAACACAAATAAAAATATTGAATATTTCTTTATCAGATAAATTATTAGAAATTTAATTATGGAGATTTGATATCAATCTTCAATTTATGTTACTTAAATTATCCGCAACATTATCCTTATTTATATATTTTAGATTTACGATGTGATTTCATGCCCCTGGGGTAAATTATATACTTTTTACATGTATTTTTTTTTCAATTTATTTTCTATAAATGGATATACAGCCATGCATATACATTAGGTTATTTACAATTATACAGCAACGTAGACCAAATAGTATCCCAACAGATAATAATGTAACAGATGTTGATAATAAAAAAGAAATGAAGAGTTAAAAAGAACAAAAAAAAAACAAAAAGAAAACAACAAATTACAATGCAAGCATAAAATATGGTCACATTATATATTTAAGTAAATACGTAATGATGCAGAGACGAAATTAAATTAAAATAAAGTCGAAACATCCAAGAAGCGCGACGCAAAAAGATAAAAATCGACAGTATATAATGAATATGTTTGGGGAAAATCATCAAACCAGAAGTTGGAGACGATCTAATAAGA
>JAOPUG010000036.1:25121769-25134777 GCA_027564375.1 Micropterix facetella | reverse complement strand
AAAAAAATTAGTATTATGATGGGCCCGACCTTGGTCGGTGAATTCCATGGCAGCTCCGTTTGTACTTACTTACTAGAGGAAGGAAATTAACAAAAACGGAACAGAAAAACCTCGGGTGGACCTGGGTGGTTAATGCACTGGTAGACTCAATCGGCAAAAACCCGGGGCAGTCTGGAAGCGTACGCTTCCTATGATAGCAGCGGTAGATGTTAACATAAGGTGTTGGACTCTTACGGGCTGTTGTAGTAGTTGAGTAGTTGGATACGTGGATTGTAATTGTCCACAAGTCCTTGCGCTCATCTTGGGGTGACAGGACGATAAAGTTCGTTATAACATCCCGGGGTGGCGGGTTCGCTTAGTATCACCTCCCAACCGTTGCTGCCGTGGATATCCATGCGGCATGTTTTTTAATGATTTATGATTTCTTTAATGATCTTTTTTCCTATGAACTAGTAAATATGTTTGTCATAACATATATGAATTAGATACAATAAACCTATGTTGTGTCCTTACATGGTCAATTTTACTATTTTTATTGTTTTTTAAGTACAAAATATTAAATAATATTATTTATCTCGCAATTGAAATGGATTATAACCTCTTTCAATGCTTACTTTTTTTTAAAAAAATATAAGCAATGAGAAGTAGCTGAATTAACCCGAGCTCTATACAAAATAACCTATTCTTCTTTATCAACAAAACATTTTATATTGTATTTTATATAAAAATACAATATAAAATATGTAAGTTAAATGGGGTTGCTATGAAGTTCACATCAATGCTAAGTACAGCCATTAATTATATAGGGTATTAGATTGCTCAGTGCCATAGTACGTTTTTACAATCCTTCTGAGCCGGTGACATGCAGGTGGCGCTGTAAGCATTGTCCGACGAAACTAAAAGCAATTTATTTGGCCATCTCAATAAGATTAATAATGAATATTTTTTATAAAGGACTGACTGATTATAAAAACACTTTAATTAACAAATAATAATAATAACATTCAATTGTTAGTGCCATATATCATATTTTTATATAGGCCGATTACATCACAAAAATAATATGTAGAGATTAGAATGCCATCTATTAGTCTATTTGAATATTAAATCGGTTAATTATTATGAATTGAAACCTGTATAACAAAATAAAAATGTATACATTAATGTAAATAATATAAGATAATAAGAGCTCTGTTTTAAAATGTCCGTTTGTTAATATTATTTTATTTTGAAATACCGAATCGGTGTGTTTAGAAAGCCATCTATTAGGCTACTTAATATAAGAGAAGATTAATCAATGTTTGAGACTATTCAATGATTAATCAATGTTAAATAAATAAATGTTTAAAAAATTCCTAGCTGCCGAAACGTAGTAAGGCATTGAGCAATCTAATGTCCTAATCAATGATATGGTGTAACTAATTGCACATTAATTTATACAAACAACAAATTTATAACTATTTATCCATTTAGTCTATAGCTTGTATTCATTTTTGGTTTATAATTTCGTGCAGCGGCTAATTTCCTAGTTATACAAAGTAGGAGGATGGAGCAATAAAGTATTTAATAAACTAACAAATGGTAGTGTGCATTGCTCAGCTATTAATCAACTTGAACATACAAAGTCAAACAATGTTATATTCTAATCATAACAAGTTAATAATAATCCAATTATAAGTAAATCAGCCTTACTTCAAAGGTATCGTGAAGCGCAGTCTGTGACTCGAGCGGCTGCAGTTTGACATTGACTGTGCCGATGAGCGCGTCTCTCGAAAAGAATCCACTGAAACACAGCAGATGATGACAACTGCAGGGTTGACCGCAACAGCTTCACAAAAGCATGACAAAAAGAAAAAAAAAACAAACGCCACAATGACACAAACTGCTAAAAACAAGCCAAAACTACTGACTTTAGGCCGTTATCAAATGAGTCGGTGCGTCTTGGTCTATCGAAATCTTCACAAGATATTATAAGCATTTACTGAGCGAATACCCAGAGTATTTATTGCAGGTGTTAAATTTTTTTTAAACACTCACCGCCATTAGGGTTGCCAACGTACCATGTAGGTTTTGTTTTGGCAGGCCACCAGTACAAATGATTTAATTGGCAAGCTGCGTGGACTGCCAGTGGTGCACAACTTTTGAAGATATACTATTGTATTTGACACAATGGCAATAATTGAATCATGCAAGCCATTCAAAGAAATGGTTAGTTAGCCACTGGCCGCTCACTTGGCCTGCCACTTGTGATGTTAATTTTTAAAAAAAATCTAAAAAAGTTAACAACGTGTACCTCCTCCTCAAAATAATATTGTAAAGTAAAAAAAAAATAATGTAAACTGAAGTAATGAGTTTTGTTAACTAAAATACATTAAAAATGTATTTGAGTCCGCCGTCGACAGACCACATGGTGTGCTGCACTAGACTTTCATTTTCTTAGGTAAGTAAGTTCAGCATGAGTTTCACGCAGACCCCATGGCCAAGCGAAAAATGTTTATACATTAGTGGCAGCGAGATGGCAGATAATACATTAGTGGCAGTGATAATTGATTTTCGCAGCTCAATAATTTAAACATGAATTAATAGATAGAACGAAATTACACCGACCCATGTGATAAAGCTTCACTGTCATTTAGCAGACTTCACAATGGATACAACAGTATAGATCAAGACGAGCTGATGTAGGTTTGGATTTACTAAGTTCCTATTAGGCTTTAAAATAGGTAGAATTAGAAGTATCTAATATATAAATAGCTAAAAAAAACAATACTATACACGAGTCACTAGGAAAAGAGTGAGATTCATACAATATTTTGCTGATTTTTTATATATTTTGATTACAACTTTTCGAAATACTCTCCGTCAGCTTTTCTATACTCTAGTTCATTCACCTAAACCAAGATTTAAATACTCACGGAAGTCTTCTTTGGGTACGTCATTCAGAGCAGACACAAAAGCATTTCAGGTATCCTCACGGCTGTCAAAGCGAGTGCCACGGAGTTCAATTTTGATTTTAGTAGGAGGAAGGAGTCACACGGAGCTAAATTGGTGTTGGAAGCGGATGCAATAGTTTTTTAATGTCTGTGATATTCAAAAATCTTTATTGAGAATAGCTTAGTGAAGTGGTGAATATCACGGTTCAAAAGGAGCTCTTAATCCAGACCATGGACATTTTAGTTTCAACTTGTTAAAGACAAATGGCAGGCAGACTTCACTGTACCACTTGGCAATGATTGTTTTACGATCTTCTAATGAAAATGTCAGCCGTCGGCCATTTGGAGAAAAAAATGTCGCCACTATTTTCTTGCCAATTTCTTGGAGGATCCTAATTTGACAACACCAAAACCATTGAATGCAGCTTGGTTTCTGGGTCATATCAATAGACCCAGGTCTGATCTCCCGTGACAACATCAAAAATGTTGCGACTTTCCCCATTCCCGAATTTAGTGATCATTTCTTTACACCACTTTACACGAGCCTGATTTGGATCTACAGTGAGCGAATGGAGGACCAAACGAGAGCAAAGCTTCCTGACATGCAGGATTTCATTAATGGCTTCATAACGGAAGTCTACTTATGTCATTATCTTTCAATTAAAATTATTCGCATCTAAATTGCTAAACCCAAAAGAAAACTGTTGCTCGGGAAGGAGCATGATCACCAAATGCTGATTACAAGTCGATTTCGACAGTCTTCAAAATCATTGCATGAAAAAAGTTCTTGGCCATATTTATGGCTAATAAGGCCAAGCTAAAGCCATAAATAGTCTGTTATTCCCTGTATATAAAGTGTGTTATTCCCTCAAATTTCACCCAATATTTATGAAATTCGAAATGTAAACTCATAAATAGGTATGCTACCATTACTTAAAAAATGAGTTGTTTACAAAAACATTGTTGTCTTAATTCTTTCCTAGTAACCTATATAGTATTGCTATAAATCTACAAATTACTAGATAAATACTAGCTATAATGAAAATAGGAGATCACTTAGGATGATTTAAAATGTACCTTTTTTAAGAAAACATCAATACATACCCCCTCGAATAGATTTCAAACTTGATGCCATGCCTTTTAAAAACTCTGAGACACGGCCGAGCCGTTCTACTCATCGGTATCACGAATGTGGAATTGTATTCTGGACTGTTTGTATCTTTCACCAAAATTGTTTTGTCTTGATATGGTGTCTCCTGAAAAATTAAAATATAGGTAATATTAAATTTTTAACATAGAATGTACGATTGAATATTTTCAATATGTAAATAAAAATTACCTGAGGATACGGAAATTCAAATTTGACGTATGTATCTACTTCTTTCGGATTTGCTACACCATAACTGAGACCTCTCACTATAGTCAATTCTAAATCATTATCATTTAAATCAGTATTGCATTGAATAATTGAGAATTCTTTCATTTCGTAATGAAATTTCGGTGGTTCAGAACCCAATCTGTGAAAAAAATCCTAAAGTTATATAAATAAAAAGGATTTTTTTATTATTTTTACTGAGAACCTTTTCGCTAGCATCACAACATCCAAATCCTGCTTGACATTCAACGCTAAATGCTCAAATCGGTTCATCCCGGGAATATCTCCTAACGCTTTCAAATGATCTCTGGTATTCAAACATAATTTCAATTGAGTCGTTAGTTGTTCTTCCAGTCTCCCCAACAAATCACTGCCAGTGCCATCATCATCCCCGGCGACATGTTCGGCAGACACCACTTCAAATCTAAAACAAAATATGGTGATCGTGAGAAGGAACAAAGTACTGGAGCATGCTGACGTGAACTTACGAATTTTCTAGGTCTTTTTTAGCCTGCGGCGGAAGTGGAACAGTTGATAAATCAACTGGTAAGCCGCCCTTAGCAGCATCAATCAAAGGATCAAGACCTTTTGCACATCGAAGGTATTCCTTAGCTTCTGGAATCTCGCCTGCATTAAAAATACACGCTGTTAAGTAATCAATCTTCGTTCTTTAAATTTAAAATTCGAAGAATGTGTTAGGCCCTTCGTCCACGATGCTACTTAAAAGTGACAGAATGGGTTATTAATTAAAGTTACAAACTAATTGGTGAAGCTGATTCATACACGTCACTACCAAAGATGTTGAAAAAAGTCACTAAAGGTGGTATTGTGCAAAAGTATTGCTAGGGAAATAATCAATATGACTAGTTATTCTAACGATGAAGACTAATTACTTCTCCACTACAATAGACGACAGAGAAACAAAAGAAGATTTTGGATACATCCCTATATAGATAACATCAACTATCGTTTGTCAGTTACAACAAACGAACTGCGCGAAGACGACAGTATCCCCTGCTATTCATAAGATAAATACTAATATGCGAAAGTGTGTGTGTGCCGAGGAGATAATTCTTATAACACTGAGGTAAGAAAATAGAGCAATTATTTCTATTTAGTTTCTAATGAAATTAATAATTAGTCACTTAAATTAAAGTATTTATTTATAGCGAATATGAAAAATTAACAATTTACTGATCAATTGCTGATTGGATGCTTTTCTACTTCTAGGACAAATTGTATGTTTAATGTTTGCTCATTCATTTTAACACCAGCATAGTTTCCGTTATCTTCAAAAATATATTAGAGCGCGACCAACATGTCAGATCGCGATTGATTAGTTACTAACGCATTGAAGTAAGTGCTGTTGCATTGAAGTTACTCATCGGTGATCTGAGTTCGTAACTAGTTTGTTTTGAGTAGTGTCGTGGATGAAGGGCCTTACCGTTCTTTTTTGCTTGTATAGCTGCATCTTTAAATTCCTTCTGCCTCTGCAGCAACACCTGAAGTTGTCGATCATAACTTCCACCTTTTTGACTGTTCATCCTTATCGGTGCACTCGTTCGGGAAGATGGCGCAGGAGTACTAGCAGGTGGTACCTCAGGGTTTTCCTATAAAATATAAATCAATAGGCACAATTGAATTGCTAAATGCTAAAACCACACATGTTCATTTTTTATCCTAAAGGGAACTTTTGACATTTTTGTATTGTATATCTGTAGCCGCGTATTCAATGTTAAAATAGATCATGTCCACCAAATAGTTACGCATCAATCGACAAGAGAAAGATGCGTCAGTTGCATTAATAGTTTACTTATATATAGATTTTATCAAATTCTGAAAAAAATGTATGTGTTTTTAGCAATTATCCATTCAATTAAAAATGCTACACATAATGAATCAATTTAGTTCATTTTTCCCTGAATGATCTTTGTTGGGGGAAGCTGATATTTCAGTCGCATTACATGTTTTTAACCCCTTGCCTGCGAAGAATCTTTGGGTATTCAGGTTGAAATGCCATAGTACAAAAAAGTATACCCGAGAATACCCGGGCCCAGCAATGGGATAGAAAAACCTATTCACTATGCCAAACCCGATTATACTTGGGCAAAACAACGTCACACAAACGTGGAGATTATGCACTTGTAGTGATAGTTACAGTTAGTTATAGTAGTGGTAGTTAGTGTATGCGTCGTATGCGTGTTCGACATTATGATCTGGTCAGTGCTTGCAAGAAAGTGCCAGCGTTCAGATGTGTGCCAATTTTCCCGCGCTTTTGTTCGCTTAGTGATGTAGCAATGTCGAAATGATTGAGTAATCAAGCGATAGAAAGTATTGTGAACCAAGATGGTGACAACGAAACTTTTATTCGACAGAAGAATATGATTTGTACCAGCCTAATTCAGCCGAATCGACAAATGACTCATCTTTTGAGGCAAGATCCACTTCGTGTTCTTCTTTACCATTGTCTCCTGAGGTAGAAGAGGAGATTCCCGTGCCGTCTCTTCGTGCTTCCCCTTTGGAAACCGAAAAAAATGCTAGCACACGCAGTTGCTCGCCTTCCGAATCGGTACCTCAACAAAATATTGACTCTGATGATGTATGGGTAGATATTCCAAAGGACTAAATGGCTTTGTCAGCTTAGAAAGGGTTATAGACATTTTTTTCAACAAAGAATTTATGAATCCTTAAGTGACTGAAATGAACCGGTACGCGTCACAAATGCAGAATGCAAGATGGATTAAGCGATCGCCATGACTGAAGGATTGGAGAGATACGAACGTTGCAGAAATGAAAGTGTTTTGGCTTTAAACTTCACATGGGTATCGTTTGTCTGCCAAACAAAAAACTATACCGGTGTACAAAAAAGATGTTTGATTTCCTGGTGTATCAAAGCCTGATGTGTAGAAATTGATTACAACTACTCTATCGGGCTTTCCATTTTTCTGATAATGAGATTGCGGACGATAATAGACTTTCAAAGTATAATATATTATAAACCATTTCAACCAATGCATCATAACCAATGCAAGAACTTTACTGCCCAGGTGTAGATATGTGTATTGATGAAACTGTAATGTCTTGGAAAGGCCGTCTTATCTTCCAGCAGTTTATAAAAAGTAAAAAACATTAATATGATACATAAACATAAATATCTTTAGTTGTGCAAATCCAACAAAATTATAAAAAAAATAAAAAATTATGGAAAAAGTGCTGAAAGTCAAATGAGTACAGGTAGTAGCAATTATACGAGCACTATGAAGATAATTTTGGAGCTGCTGAATGACTATCTTGATAAAGGCTACAAATTATATACTGATAATAATTTTTATAATTCAGTCGGCTTATTGAATGAATTGCCCAAACATAGAACATATCTATGTGGTAATTTGTGAAGCAATCGTATAGGTAACCCACCACTCGTTGTAAGCCATGAGCTCATAAAAAGAGAGATGATTTGGAGACATCGTGTAAATATTGTGGTATGTGAACGGAAGGATAGACGCGACGTACTAACTACAAGCAATATGCACAATCCAAAGCTAGTCAGTGCGAGGAACAGGAATGGAAGTCTCAATGAAACCAAACATCATACGTGACTATAATACTGGAATGGGGGTGTGGATCACCGACCAGATGCTACCTTATGATGTAAGACAAAATTCTGGTACAAAAAGTTAGCTATATACATAATGCAAATGTTTATTCATAATGCTTACAAACTTTATTCGACACAAGCAAAAACTTCAATTATTGGACTTAGAAGAGTGAGTGATTGCGTACTTGATGAATGAAAAGTATCGGAGTTTTTTGGCAGGTACATAGTGTACTACATCTACTGAAATACGAGCAAACGAGCAGCGGCAACAACATTACTTGGAGCCTGACAAAAAGGCTAAGCCCACATGAGTTTGCACTGTATGTGCTAAGGAAAAAAAAAAAGCAAATAAAGCAGATATTTTTATCCAAGGAAGCCCACCCTGCGTCAAGAATTGTTTCGGATTCATGGATTCCATAAATGTTTTCTAATGTTGATTAATAACATGCCAAAAAACTTTTAGTTTTAGTTGGATATTTTGACAAATTTGTTTATTGAATTAGTTGTTTATTTTATTTTTATTTTTTTGCAGTAATTACAAGATTTATACCATTTTTTGTTTTATTTGAAACGAGAGAGTACAGAAAAATCCATGTCAATAGTTGCCAAAGTAATTGCTTTTAAATGAAAACTCCTTCGGTGCTCGAGTATACTAGTGGTTGGCAATAGTGGTAAAAGACCAAGCCCGAGATAACTCGGGCTTGGCGTTTAAAGGGTTAATGGGCATAAACATGATTTTTTAAAAATATCTTACCCACTTAGAAGTAGTTTTGTAAAATATGGGAGCATTTAATTTTTAACCTATGTGTTAAAATTAAAATCCCTCACAACCCCCGATTTATAAATATATAAATCTGGTATCAGCCATCGGCAGCTATGCCGCAGAAAAGAGGACAGCTAGCTTTATCGCAAAAGGCCACTAGAAAGTTGACAGTTCACAGTTGCGCGATTAACATATTGGCTAGAGCCCGCGTACATGAATACCCTAGTCATTCTATGACTTAAAATGTCTTTTTGTGTCTTGAGAAGTTGGAATACTTCTAGCAAGTAGCTGAAAGAAGTAAATTCCAAGAGTAGGAATTATATTTCACAAGTAAGTTTTATTTTCACATTTTTTCCTGTGGCGATTCAGCGATATTCAGTATGCACCTTAATGAAACGGTCGCATTTGATTGTTTTCAGAGCGGTCAAAGCAGAAACTTTTATATAGATGTCACACCTGTGGCAGTTTCAACTACAGTGAAACCTCGCTTTAACGTCCTTCGCTGTAATGTACACCTCACTTTACTGTTCAAATCGACCTGATTTGGTTGGTTTCCATAACTCATATAAAAAATCCCTCACTATAGCGTCCGGCTCCCTCACTATAACGTTGCTAAAATCGTCTGAAATCTACATATGTACTATAATTTCGACTGCCAACATTTGAGCAACTAGACTGAGCGATGCTACAGTACAGCAGCAGCAGGGTAAACACAGGGTAAACAGCAGGGTAAACAAGCTTTGGAAGCAGCAAAAATGCTTTTAAGAATTTTTAAGGTACATGACAATACTTAAGCTGAAGCCGGACAGGTTGCTCACATAGAGGATAAAGTACGGGGGGGCATTGTGGAGGAGCAAAAAGGTGAAAACTAAACTTACAGATTATTTTAAGTAAACATAGTTTCGTTCATAAGGCATGATGTAGGTAGTCATGTATTGCTGCTGATTCTGTACAATATACTGTAAATAAATTTACATGTGTAAAATTTGGATTTTTTATTTCCTTCACTATTATGTTCCCTCCCTATAATGGTCCCTTGACAGACGTTATAATGGGAGAGGACTGTATATGTAAATATTGCACCAATAATTAAATAAAGGTCTAAAGTTTCATGCCATTAAAGTTTTATTTAATAATTTACATCTTATGAGACATACCAATAAAAACGAGCCAAAATTGCTTTACGATTTTTAGTCACTATAAATACAATAAAATCTGTGTCAATATTAGTAATTGTGTTTTAATTATTTCTTTGAAATATTTTTAATCGCCATAACATCATTATCATAAATTTTCACATTTGTTTCGAAGGGTCATTATAGAAAGCAAGTATCTACTGCGATCGTTCACTTCATTCGAGAGATATTTTGTTTTTTGTTTTGTAAGGGGAGCAAGCAATTGAGTGGGCTCTTAATAATATTTACTATAATTGTTAATACTTACTTCTGGTGGATCACCCATCAAGGTCGCCGGATCAGGCAGAGGCGTGGGTTCAGTCCCCGGAATGGGTGCATATCCTGGTGGGTTTGGCAAATCTGCAAAAGCGACCGTTTTTCCAGCAGCATGAGCTTTAATCGACTGTTCAAATTGTTTGACAATACGACCCATCCGACGTGCTTTTGACGAATTCTGCTGTTCTTTAGCCGTTGCTTCTTGTTTCTATAATATTAAAAAAATCAGTCTTCTCACTATCAAAACTCATTTCGACCTCATCCACCCATAAAGAGATCGCTATATATCTAAATATGTTTATTAAAAAAAGCAAAATCTCAAAAAGCTCTAATTTACAGGTATACTCAGTATTCATAATTACCTTATAGACATCGAGCCTTTGTTGTAATGCTTCTGCTACTGAAGAAGCCGTTATAAGAGAATCGCCCGGCTCTTCGGTTGGTACTGCAGCTGCCATTTCCACTGGCGGATCATTCTCTGAAATTATATAAAATAAAATCTCTATTGACACTGTAATATTCTTTTATTTATAGAAGCAATAGTATGTTACTCCAGAACTGATCTTCGAAAAGGTGTAAAAAATCTAATGACTGTACAGAGACTACATGTATAGGTGCCATTGATACTATGAGACTGGAATCCACCGAGGCACTAGAAGTTATATTGGGCCTACTACCTCTATTCCTCTTCAATAGCTAAAACTCTGGAACAAGAAGGGGGAACAACAAAGCTTTTAAAATCACAAACAATATTTATTATGGTTTATTAGGGTAGTTCAAGCAAAAACGCCCCATTTTTCGTTGACAGTTCACAATCATTTTAAAGACGTCATTACACCAATAAACTATTGCTCAGTTTCTCATACAGTTAAGGTTAGTGATATTTGGTGTTGAAAATAATTGTATTTAAATGTTTTTCCCTTACTCACAAAGATTTTTAAAAAACATTCAAAGGGGCATTTTCCCCAAGGCCAGCAGCAAATACGCCCCAACTTACCTTACCTTACGACAATCTACACTGACCATTTAATACAATATATACTGTTACATCAATCTACACTGTTACCCAAGTCATCTTTTAAGACAATCTACACTGTTACACCAAAAAATACCATAACATTGTTATTTACAAAGTTCGTGTATTCACCAAACAAATGTATCCATCAGAGTACTGAGAAAAAACACACTATTTATTTGTTTCTTCCGAAATAACCTCTAAATCATCTTCAGCTCACTCGCGCTCAATATGCCCGACTGACAGGGCGAGCGCAAACGTAGCGCCATCTAAATGTCCATCATAATAGTGACCATAATAATAGTGATCTAAATGACCATCATAATAGTTTTTGAATTACGATGGGTGGGGCATTTTTGCAGACAGGGCATTTTTGCCTGAATTGCCCTATGATTATTACTAAAAAATGTCTTAGACAATAAAATTTATAAAATAAAAAAACATTCGCTTTTAATAGAATCCTAAGCAGCAACCAGGTTTATAACCTTGCATCAGGGAACCCTGATCAGGTAAAACTGCATATACATACATACCGCCGGATGTTTGAACGTGATCTTCTTCCTTGGCCCTAGTTTGAACAGGGGCAGAACCAGGTGCAGGAGGCATATTGGTCAAATCAACAGGCTGACCGGAACATACTGCATTTATGACTTTATCAAATTGTTTAGCTATTTTCACATATGATATTGCTGTTACGCTGTCACCTTCTTTCTTGCTTTTCAAAGCAGCCAATTTATATTGATCTCTTCGACCTAGAAATATAAAATTAATCAAATAGGAAGTTTAGAATCCAAAAATAATATGCATTAACGCAGTCTAATAATTCATTCCACAAACCGGGAGCTACTTGGTGCTTGTAATTCATGATAGATTAAATTCACCTGTTAGCATTTTCAATTTTGCTTGATCTTCTTCTGATAAATTGCTAGTATCTTCCTTGGCCATGGTGTCTACTGGTGGAAGTGGTCGAATTGGTGACTGAGGTATCGGCTGAACTGGAGAAGGTTGTTCTACGGGAGGTGCTTCATCAGCGATAGGCTTCGGTGGATGAGCTCCAGCGCTAACTACCGGCGGTATCTCATCTTCGTTAATTGATTTGCCGGCCTTCGCCTGTCTTAAAAGATCCTTCAGAGTATTTAATCCTCGGCCGAATCTGAAATGAGATATGAGATGAAAACAGTAAAATATGAACGGGAACTGTCAGATGACGATCTATTTATATCTAATATTAATAGGAATAATGACCTCCGTGCACGACTTGATTCACCAGAATTCTTCGCAGTTTGCTCGGCCAAAGCGTACATTTTGACTCTTTCTTCCAACAGGCTGATCAGATTAGAACTCCCGCTCCCGGGAACTGAAGGAGCAGCTCGAGATGGCCTGGCAGGAACTTCACTCTCTTCCGCAGTTAGAGGGGCTTCATCGTCTAAAGTCAACTCCTGTAGCTCGTTGAGGATATCCGGATCATCCGTATCTATTGGCAGAAAATAGGCAAATTATCTATATTATCTATAAGATCTTTGCATGTTTCTCTGACAAACGGACTCCGACATCGGCATGTATATTTTGCAATTTAATCTCCACATTAGAAAACAAGCGGAATATAGTAAGATTCTTATACTTAGGCCATACTGAAAGTTTCTGGATTCTGATAAGTAAAATACTCATAACGTTTATATTGTCAGTCTTCCCCCTGATAATTTATACACTTTTTCATTCTTTAAAACCATTGGAAAAATCAGTTAGCTCAGTCTTCTTTAGTGGTCTCTTCAATGGATTCTCGGAACGCTATCGACGCCGCGTGAATTTTTCAAACCAAAAAGAAATTACAGTGTGCAAAGTCCGGACTGTATGGGGAATGCATCATCAGTTC